>VDFB02334684.1:0-76402 GCA_007258455.2 Sequoia sempervirens | reverse complement strand
GGAAGAGATATAGATAGAAAGAGGGAGAGATATGTAGAGATATATATAACCTATGAAAGATAGAGGGAAAGAGAAAGGTAGAGATCTAGGTAGAGAGGGAGAGAGAGAGGAGAGATATAGATAAAGGAAGAGTAAGGGAAGAGTGGAGAGATAGGTAGAGAGGCTAAATGAAGGAGAAGGGAGAGAAGGAGAGATATCACAAAGAGTTGAGGCAATTGAACTAAATTTTAATTGAATTATTAGTTTAAAGAACTTATGAAACTTATTGTAGTGATTTAGATGCTAATTTCAAATATATTATGATTATATGTACATACAAATAGTCTTACATTCCTGTAATTTCTTATACAAGAAGTTGTAGGTGGGTCATCCATAATGAGTCCTTCTAAAACAATGGAAGACGCCTAATCAATGGTATATATTTATTTGTAGTAGATATAGGTTTATGTTTAGTAATCTAGATTTCTAATTTACACATCTGACCTCTTTTTATTGTACATATTTCCTTCTTTGTAAAAAATTTACATCAATTTTATTTTACTTATTATAGTCTATTCCACAATTTACCTATGTGGCTCCTTGACCATTACAATATTATAGGAATCTTAATCGTCTTAAGAGACCTTCATTTGTAGAACATTTATAAGGAAAGAAATAAAGAGTTGAGGTAATCAAGAATTGAAATTTACTTTAATTGATAGCTTAGAGAAATTATAGTTTAGTATAGTGATTTAGATGTTAATTTGAAAGTTCCAAATTATAGTAGATAAGTTTCTATTTAGTAGTCTAACCTATTTATCATTGAGCTAATTAATCTAATTTATGGTTTAAATTGTTATTGTGTAGTCAACTTCACATCCATCAAGTGGCATGAATAGGCTATATTTTGATGATCCACCACGAGTTTAGGATTTTTTTGAGACATATAGGGTCAATTGGACAATTAGGATTTGATACATAGCTATTTGAAATGTACATTTTATATAGATCTTGAGATGACATATGCCACATTTTATAAAAAGTGTTTTGAGTTGAATATATGCCTATAGATTAGTAAATGAATGTGAGAATTGAACAAAAGAAATAAACCAATCACAATCAAATAAAAAATCACTCAATAAAGCTTAAGGAAATTGTAATGAAATTACAAACCTATAAATTAAAACTTTACACAATATCCTTACTTAGTACCATTATTTTTTAATTGTTCCTTGAAGAATGGTGTTGTAATTTCTCTTATATTTTTAGCATAAAAGTACTTAATGATAACACATATGAAAATTTATTGCAAAGAGAGAGAGATAATGAGATGAATGAACATTGGATTTATGGGATAAAGAGAAATATGTAGATGAAAAAGGATTTTTAAGTTTCCAAATGTCAAGATATCAAATCTCTATCCTGAAAAAGGCATAATAGCTAAATCAATGCATACTGCTCGACAATATGAATTAAATCTTAATGTGTCTAGAACCAGGATCTGTCTAGTCTATCTTCCATTCTTACTTCCTGCAAAAATTAAACAATGGAAAGGAAAAGGATATTTGCATGTCCATTTTTCTTATGTTGATATCATAGTTCATCTCCATTTCAATTATGATATAGGTACAAAATGTTTTGGTAGTCTCATAGATACTAGGTGTCATATATGGGACCTGGCCATTGTAGCCAAATTCAAAGGAATCCTTACCAAAGCCTCAAATGAACAAAAAGGGAGAGATGGTCACATTTATATTTTCCAAAACTTTACCATTAGTTTAGAAGATAAATATGTCTAGTTGGATTTTTGCCTTCTTTTCCAAGTTAAAGGTGTTGAGCTTTAGCCTGGTTCTATCTATGCTACAATTGGTGGTCGTTGTATCTATATGTTATTGAACAGTATGCTTCCACCATCCAATTTTCCAGCTAGGGTAAGTTACCCAGAATGAAACTCAAATATCCTTGATTTTGGCTGACACATTAACCATGAAGGACTTGATATTGGTTTCCCCATTATTGAAAAACTAATTAACCAATCACAACCTAGATTCCAAGAACTTCCTACTCCATCTCATAGGTTGTGGTCAAGTAAACCCCATGTGCAGAGTCGATGCATTTCCAACATTAATCTTAGATCTTTTCCTGATGAAACTCTTTTTGAACAACCTGAAGCCTCCACTAGTAGTAGACCCAATATGTCTAAAAGATTTTATTATTTTTCTAGAAATTTCCCCAATACTTCCAATAAGCCATACATAGACTATAATCCTGAAGAAGAACTAGGATCATCCAACCATTTCCCTCTATATAGGAAACCCTCCATCAATCCTTATCCTTCTAGAGCTTCTTTAGCTACCCTCTCTGACTTGAGTAGTAATCCTGAGTTGATGGATAGATTAGCTAGACATGTCAACAAAAAACTAGCATTGACACCCAAAGAAGAGGAAGAACAAGATAAAAAAGGAAAAGGAATCAAAATCACCAAGATGGGTGAAAAAGGTTGCATGATGAAAGAAAAGCTTCCTAGAGCAGAGTTGAAAAGAAAAGTATCTATAAAATGGAAACGAAGGGAAACGAGCAAGAAGTCATAGGTTATGAACCTAGTAAATGGCCAACCCCTGAGATGTTTACAGTTGTTAATCCAACTAAACAACTTTGGGGTAGATATGAAGCCAGACTTCATGTGGATCTGGGAGAGAAACAAAAAACTCTAAAGCACAAAGAAATTGGTTAGCCCAGTGGATGATCTCAACACAAGACAACATTGATGACATGGCTGTAGATATCAAAAGTGTTGGAAATAATTTTCTAAAGACACAGATTGAGCATAACAATGTATCTTCCACCCAAGGAAAAAATAGTTCTTCTATCACAAAGTTTGAGCAACACTCTTCCTCTATTATAAACATCCTTTCTAGCGTCAGCTACCAAGTAAGCCATGCACAACAGGATGTTAGAACTATAATAAAAAACTAGAATCATCAAGATAGTTATATCACATCCATCCATAACAATCATAAGCATTTTGAAAATGCCAGAAAACAAGATGTAGAAGACCAAAAAACACTCATAGATGTTGTAGCCAAAAAGATAGAATTTTTTTGGCTAGTAGCCAAGAAAATTAGGAAAACACAAACTGGCCGAGACAGTTTTGAGGAAGAAGAAATAAAAAGTAAAGGAAAAACACAAGAGCAACTAGTCCCAAAGAAAAAAAGAATAATAGTGTAGAGAAGAACAAGAAGAGACAAAAAAAATAAAATCATTGAAATGTCCACTAAAAGAACTTAATCATCTGCACAAATGTCCATACCCAAAGTCAAAGAACATAGTCTAGCTAACAAGGATGAAAAGGGAAAAATACGTGATTGGTTGCAGGAACTAGAAGTAGAAGAAGAACATGTAGAACCTATGTATATGGATGAGCTTGGGTTTGCCAACAAAGAACCTAAAGAAGATAAATTTTCTAATGTAAATACTTTTGAAGTTTCTGCTAGTGAATCTGAAATGTCTGTAAATACTGTAGATAATGATAATTGTTTTGATGAATTAGAGTTAGATTTTTCTGATTATAAGAATTTGTGAGAAGTTGAGCCCTGGGAATTCATGAAGAAAATTGCTAATTTCGATATTGAGATGAAGGATGTAGTAACATAAAACGCTAAGCCTGAGTAACTTATTCCATTTGCAATAAGTGGATATATTCTCAATATTGATAAAATTGTGGATCCCTTTGATACTATCTACACTTGGGAAGATACACTTGAAAACATGTTTGACAGAAGTGGTTTCTAGAACGAGCCTACAAAAGTTTTGTATGCAGTCAGATTACTATCTGGAAAACTTAGAAACTAGTGGAACAAAATACCAGATAATGGTAAAAGAAGCCCCTTAGATGAAAACACTGATTATGTCAAGTAGAAGGACATGGGAAAATATGATATATTCTTTGCTAGTTTTGAAGAGTTTAGGTCTTTACTAATTGATATTTTCTGTGGTGAAACTTCAAATAAAATAACTGAAGCCAATAAGATTCTACAAACCTTAAAGTTAAAAAATTTGGCTAATTTTCACTCATACAATTTAGTCTTTGAAGCCTTCATGATAGCAACCAACAAATTGCATGACCTAACCACAAAACAATATTATCCAAATTCATTACCTTGTGATTTAGGAACTTGGGCAGAAGACTATATCATAAGGAAAGAGCACAAGATAGTAGAAGAATGCACTTTTATAGAATTGAAAGGAGTTATTGGCTACAAGCTTGAAAAATAAATCTTATTAGGAGCTTTGCAAGGAAATAAAGAAGAATATAATTATATATGTAATTTGAAAGAATTCTGTGACTTGCCACCTACCAACCAGATTGCAGACTTCCAGAAACTCAAACAATTCAGAAGGAAAAGTTGTAGAAAAAGATGCAAATGTAGAAAGTGCTCCCAAAACAGGTATGGAGGAGAGCATACATTCAAAAGGAATAAATTTGGAAAACATGGTAAAAGAAGATATAAGGTGGTTCCATACAAAAGAAGACAATTTTCTAAACAACCACCACCATACTTATTACAGAAAAGGAATAGGAAGGTACCCAAAGGAGTCAAATGTATTATCTATAAAGGACCTCATTATGCAAAAAATTGTCCAAAAAAGTTAAATCTTTGCACAAAAAATTATGCAATGTTTGAATATGAAAACCAGGATTGGGAAATAATAAATAGTAAAGATGTTTCCCGTGATATGGATAATTTGTATGAATTACTTGAGATAGTTCCTGATACTAGCTATATGATGAGATTTAAGGATCTTAATAGGCAACAACATTATGAAAAAAGAAGGCCATCTTCTGAATTAGAATCTCCTTCTGAAGAAGAAGAAGATTATTTGGTCTCTTTGCTCAAACACACCTTAGATGATGTCAAGCTTAATATTCAAATTGAGAAATCTAAAGATCCTTATAAAACCATAGGAACAAAAGAAGAAAGGAAAAATGCTGTAAAAAATCATTTGACAACTTTGAAGAAACTGGAGTTAGAAAAATAAGAACTCCAGAAGCAATTGAAATTGCAGAAGAAACCTAATAAAAGATCAGCTAAAGATATTGACCATGGTTACAAGATTCCACCATGGAAAAAAGATAAACCAACTTCTTCCAAGCATAAAGAAAGATCTGTAGACATTGATATTATTGTTGTTTTTAAGAAACTTGATCTTATCATGGATGATATAGCTGATCTAAAACATGCCATAAAAACCCAACAAAAAGAATTGAGAAATTTGTCTGCCACTATGGGAGAAATCAAAGATATTTTGTTCAAAGTTGATCAATAGTGAGAACAACAATATTATGAACAAGCAAAACTTGAGCAAACATAGGAAGAAGGCATTAGTAGTAGCAGTAGTTTAATTTAGAAAACAAGGGAGAAATCTGCCTCTCTACTACTAGCTAATAATGGAAATTATATCAGGATTAACTTTTGTTTTCCATGTTTCAAGAAGATTCCAATGGATGCTTTTGTGGACACTAAATCTTCAAGGTCATTGGCTAAAAGAAATGCTATACCTCTAGAATATTGGAAGCCAAGACTAGACCTGCCACATAGTTACACCATTAATGGAGAAATGATTCATATGGGCAGATATGCATAGGATGTACATGTGGAGATAATGGGTAAAATGTTTGTAACTAATTTTATTGAATATAATGATCTTGAAGATGATGTTCTATTAGGGTTTCTATTCCTCACTAAATATGAACCACTTCACTTTTGGAAGCATAAAATATCTTTGAGACATGGAGACGCTTAGGTAGAAATACCTACACTCAAAATAGTCAATCACAAGTTTGAAAATAGTGGGAAAAAAGAGAAAAAAGAGTCAGTTAAAGAACTAACAAAATCATCTATAGAATTGTTTGCTGAAATCAAGAATAGATTTGAGAAAGATTGTTGCAGTATGAACCCATTACAGTTCTAGTCACAAGAACATGAAGAATGTGAAATCCAAATCAGACTAGAATGCCAATCTGTAATTCCACATGAGACAACTTATTTAATGAGCCCTACTGAAGTCAAAGAAATGGACGAACACTTGAACGAGCTTCTTGAAGGACATTTTATCAGACCAAGCAAAATTCCATTCTCATGCCCAACATTTCTGGTAAACAAGAGAGTTGAACAACAAAGAGGTAAAAAATGATTTTGTATTAATTATAAGCCTCTTAATGACATAATTCTTCCATTTAATTATCCAATTCTATTTAGTTCAAATTTGATTAAACACACAACAAATAAGAAAGTGTTTTCTAAGTTTGACTGCAAATCCAGATTTTGGCAAATAAAGGTTAAAGAATCAGACAGGTAAAAAACTACACTTTCAATCCCTCAGGGATTATATGAATGGAATGTTATGCCATTTGGTCTTTGTACATCACCAAATTATTTCTACAGAAGAATGGACTAGAAATTAAAACATTTAAAGGATTTTGTGCAGTTTATATTGATGATATCCTTGTGTTTTCTGATTCATAAATTGATCATTTGCAACACTTGTAGGAGCTTTATACTATTGGCAGATGGTCAGTGCTCCCCTCGAGATTCATGACATTGACTAACCACCTCCCATGGATTTGTTAACTCTAGAAGTTGTATTGGGCATTAACAGGTTGATCTTTTGGTGCAACAGAAACTATGGGCCAACAATTGGTATTAGAGCCAAAGGTGTCAGGTTTGAATCACCTTGGGTAATGCTGAGGGGGATTTGATGGCCCATAGTTGTCATTGCACCAAAATATTGACCTATTAATGCCTGATAGAACTCCCAGAGTTAACGGATCCATGGGAGGTGGTTAGTCCATGTCACGAATCTCAAGGGGAGTGTTGACCATCTGCCAACATATACAACTATTGGAAAACATGGAATATGTTTGTCTACCAAGAAAATGGTAATTGGTCAATCTCAGGTATATTTCCTTGGTCTTCACCTTAATAGGGGAAAAGTCCAGCTACAACCACATATTCTTTAGTGTATCCAATAATTTCTAGATATATTAGAAGATAAGAAACAAATCCAAAGGTTTCTTGGATGCCTGATTATGTATCCCATATTTACAAAGGATTGGTAGAAGATAGGAAAGCCATCCAGGAGCATCTCAAAGAAGGGAAAAAGGAAAAATGGTCTTTGAAGGATACTAAAGCAATACAAAGGATTAAAGCCAAGTGCCAAAATTTGCCTTCTCTCCAAATCCCAGCTAAAAATTTACCATTATTTTTATATACTAATGCTTCTTATACCACATGGTTTGCTGTGCTCATACATGAAGACGAAGATGGGAAAAGGTGTATCAACGGCTACAAATCTGACACTTTCACTGACACTAAAAGTAGATACCATATTTATGAAAAATAAATACTGGCAGTAAAGAAAGGAATGGAGAAATTAAAAATTTTCCTCAAGCCAGCCAAATTTATAGTCTGCACAGATAGTCAAGCAATGATAAGTTTCTTAAAAAAGAAGCCCAATAAAGACATTGCCTAGGGAAGAGTAGCAAGATGGTATTTTGAATTTCTTAGTTATAACTTTGATATAGAATGGATAGAAGGTGAGTATAATCCATTAGCAGATGCCTTAACCAAAGAGCTTGTAGGATCAATCTATACCAGTCTTTTTTTTAGAAATCCTACATTCTACAAGTCAAATGGAACTCCAATGTTTGTCCATGAAGATGAAGGAAAGAAAAGGGTTCTCCCTTACCTACCAGAGGATATAGTTATAAAATTACTTGAATAATTTTTTCTCAATAAATGACTTCGAGAACTTAGAAAAACTATTTAATATTTTCATGGGCAAAGATTAGTTGATTCTGATGAAGAAATAAACTTCTTAGCACTTCTGGGATTACAAGATGCCCCATTAAGACACTGGTGCAACAAATATGGTTGCATCCATATAAAGATACAATGATTCTTTGGAATGAATTAGTCCAAGAAAAGCAAGATGAATTTGCTCAAATGTCTTAAGTATGGGTTAATAATTAGGATTACTTTCCACCAGAATTCCTTTGAAGAATACATAGATTTAATTGGTTCAAGGTTCAATGAAGACATGAAGGAATTCTTAGAGCACATCCATCCCCAATTATGGAGAAAAATGACTTAGTGCATGAACCAATACTTAACACATTATCCTCAAACTGGGTATGATTTTCCTAGAATTGAGTTATATCCACTAGAAGATAAATGGCACCCGGAAGTCAGAATTGAAGACCTAGAGATAAATCTCAAAATTGCAATAATGGATCAAGCCTATTCCTAGGATTATGTTGTACAAAGGGACTATGTGTTTAACGCCTACACTCAAGATTGGGAATTAGCCTTTTCACCTTTACCAATAGAACTGATGGACCCAATACCTTTTCCTTGGAGCTAGCACATGGGCTTGTCTGTGTCGTGACGTCACCCATATTAAGATGTAACAATAGGATGCAAACCTATTTTAAAAAGAATGATCCCTATAGCCACTTACGGGTGTTAAGTGGGCCCTTCTCACTCACAGGTGTCCAAAAAATTATTGTCTTTCTTTTCTCCACTATGTTAGTGTTTACGACAGACTGCCTAACAACTGTCTACTCCATAGTGTGGTAGGTGGTGGAACATGTGTCATTCTCGTATGAACGGATTCCAAAATTAATTGTAAAATTCCTTGAGGTTACAAGCTCTCCCCCCTCTATAAATTGCTGGGGATGCCTCATTCTTGGCATCAGAGTTTTCTGGATTGGATTCTAGAGTCTAGATTTAAGGTCCCAAGTTCTGCATATTAGACATATGCTCTCTGCTATGTCTTGAGCAATCTGTATGGTCAGAAATCTGTATGCATGTTGTAATCAAAGTTTGCAATAAAATTATGCATGTTAAGTATTCTGCAAAGTTTGAGAGAGAAAGGAGGTGATATAGACAAGTAGTAGAGATAGGGAGAGAGATATGGAGAGACAAACATAGACAAGGAGATAGATATAGGGAGGCATAAATAGGGTGTGTGTGTATATATAAGTGAGAGAGAGATATGTAGATAACTTGATGAAAATTTATATTATATAAATAGATAGAGGGAGGGAGAAGGAGAGGGAGTGAAAGACATAGATAGAGAGAAGTAGCGAGATATAGAAATATGGAGTGACATAGATAGAGGGAGATATGAAGAGATATAGATAGAAAGATGGTGAGATATGTAGAGATATATATAACCTATGAAAGATAGAGGGAAAGAGAAAGGGAGAGAGCTAGGTAGAGAGGGAGAGAGAGATGAGAGATATAGATAAAGGAAGAGTAAGGGAAAAGTGGAGAGATAGGTAGAGAGGCTAAATGAAGTAGAGGGGGAGAGAAGGAGAGATATCACAAAGAGTTGAGGCAATTGAACTAAATTTTAATTGAATTATTAGTTTAAAGAACTTATAAAGCTTATTGTAGTGATTTAGATGCTAATTTCAAATATATTATGATTATATGTACATACAAATAGTCTTACATTCTTGTAATTTCTTATACAGGAAGTTGTAGGTGGGTCATCCATAATGAATGCTTCTAAAACAATGGTATATATTTATTTGTAGTAGATATAGGTTTATGTTTAGTAATCTAGATTTCTAATTTACACATCTGACCTCTTTTTAGTGTACGTATTTCCTTCTTTGTAAAAAATTTACATCAATTTTATTTTACTTATTATAGTCTATTCCACAATTTACCTATGTGGCACTTTGACCATTACAATATTATAGGAATCTTGATCGTCTTAAGAGACCCTGATTTGTAGAACATTTATAAGGAAAGAAATAAAGAGTTGAGGTAATCAAGAATTGAAATTTACTTTAATTGATAGCTTAGAGAAATTATAGTTTAGTATAGTGATTTAGATGTTAATTTGAAAGTTCTAAATTATAGTAGATAAGTTTCTATTTAGTAGTCTAACTTTTTTATCATTAAGCTAATTAATATAATTTATGGTTTAAATTGTTATTGTGTAGTCAACTTCACATCCATCAAGTGGCATGAAGAGGCTATATTTTGATGATCCACCACGAGTTTAGGATTTTTTTGAGACATCTAGGGTCAATTGGACAATTAGCATTTGATACATAGCTATTTGAAATGTACATTGTATATAGATCTTGAGATGACATATGCCACATTTTATAAAAAATGTTTTGAGTTGAATATATGCCTATAGATTAGTAAATGAATGTGAGAATTGAACAAAAGAAATAAACCAATCACAATCAAATAAAAAATCACTCAATAAAGCTTAAGGAAATTGCAATGAAATTACAAACCTATAAATTAAAACCTTACACAATATCCTTACTTGGAACTATTATTTTTTAATTGTGCCTTAAAGAATGGTGTTGTAATTGCTCTTATATTTTTAGCATAAAAGTACTTAATGATAACACATATGAAAATTTCTTGCAAAGAGAGAGATAATGAGATGAATGAAGGTTGGATTTATAGATTGTATGTTATATCAATCAATGGTTGAGATTGGAGAGAAGATTGAATAGATCAATGTATGAGAATGCTTGAGACGAATTGATTGAGAGATGAGGAGCTAATTGACCATATGAAGTAGTTAAGTAGAATTGATTGATGAGATAAGTATGAGTGATTGTTAGACAGATTGAATAGATTAGATAAAGGACTAAATAGACTGAAGAGTGAACTATAATTAAGTGGAAGTTAATTGATGAGGTGGAGAGTGCATGGATAATTAATAAAAATACTTAAATAATTTAATTCATGTGCAAAGTGGGATAAAGAAACAAAATAATAATTTTATTTCCTTTTAGAAGAAGATAGTGTATGAAAGAATAATTAGTTTAATTATTGAGATTTAAAAATAATAATTAAAGATGAATTAATTAAATAATTAAAATTATTTAATTAATATAGAGGAAAATGATGAAATAGTCAAATTAATTAAATAATTTAAAATTATTTAATTAAAATAGAAATGAAGGGAAATTTTGAATTTTAAATAATTAAATAATTAAAATGATTTAATTATCAAAGATAAAGTAGAATTTTTGTTAATTTAATTAAATAATAAAATTATTAAATTAAATCTAGTAGATAAATTAAAGGAAATATGACAAAAATTGATGATCTTTTGGAAAAGACAAGTTAGTCATTTTTAGGTGTCTATATTTTCTCCTCTTTGAGACAATACCTTTTTACAACATTGTTTCAAAGATCGTGTGAATTTTTTTGTGATTTCCTGGCCTAGTTTTCCCCAACAAATGAAGAAATGGATGAAGGATGCCCCTTGAGAGGTTGATGAAAAACTAATTTTTTTACCTAGTCAAACTCTTGAAAAGGTGTGATCAACTTGGTAGGTACGAAGAAAATGGTAAATAATGAGAAGAAACATTAGGTGGATGTAGTGAAGGACTTAGAATTAATGTGGGGGTCAAATGTCTTCATTTGCACTCCTAGTCCTTGAGAGAGGAGCTAAGATGATGACAAATAATCTTATGGGAGATCACTACACTAAGAGAGTCAAGACTTATGGATGACCAAATGATGCACTAGTAGAGGTATGTACCTAACTTGTGACTAGTGAATTTTACATTTCAATCCATTTATTAGGCATATAATTTAGGTTTTATTATTTGCACATTAAGATTAGTTTGGTGCAAATGATACTACAAATGGCACGTTTGATGCACTATGACACAATTGATGCACAATTTTGCATAAGAAAAATTATTTTACGTAATCAATTCAAGATTGCACAATTGATATAGAACTACACATTTGAGTTGCATGACACAAATGATGTGTAAAATAGTATAATTGACTAAGATTTATGCAATTGACACCAAAAATAGCACAAATAACATACTATGCACAATTGACACTAGAAATGGTGCAATAGTTAATTAGGTCATAAACTCTTGGATAGCTGAAGCATTGTTGGGGGCATCCATCCATGGATAGGACCCTCTGAATTTTTTCTATGAGAACCAATAGAGTTTATCTTTCTTTACTCTGAGATTGATTGTTCTCATCTTCTGAGAACCTAACTGTTTGGGAAGATAAAGGTAGTGAACTCCCTGTTGTTGGATTGAGGGTATGAGAAAGCCTTAGTCAAACTATGCAATTGAAGAATCAAGTCCTTGGTCAGCGGAAAAACATGTAGTTACGTTTTTCTATAGCAAGTTGTTGGTAATATTGACTACTAAAGTGTGCATTATGGTTAAAGGATATCCTAGAGTGGATGATGTCTTGGGAGAGGCATCTAGAGGCAATTATATTGAGGTGGAAGCTCATTGATAATGCGCGTGCATTTCTTGAAGTGGTGGGTTTATTTTATATCACCTATATTCCTAAGATTAGGGCTAATAGAGGGATGATGACCGTATTAGCCAAGATATGCTATAGTGAGTGGAGCACCTTATTACTACTAAATGGGGATGCAAAAACCACTCTCAAAGACATATGGAGGATTCTAAGGATTCCAATCCATGGTGCTTGAGTTATATATGACATAGATACTAAGGAGGGCACATTGAGTTGAGTGTTTATGATCATATTGAATGACCTTTTGTTACACCCCGTTGTGTTGTTACCTATTTACTATTACATTGATGGGTTAAAATGCTTTAATATATGATTGTGTTTTGGATATGAATCTTGATGGAAATTTTGATGAGTGGATGTTCAATTCAATTTTATATTTTAAATATTTTGAAGATGAAAATATATGATGCATGTTAATGTAATGTTATCAACTAACTATTGTTGTCATGCACTAAGTTGAATGCAAGAACAAATTTGAACCTCTAGAAGAGAGGGCGAGTATAACTCAAGAGAAGAACTTGGGTTGGTAACCCTTGATGAGCCTAACTGAGCATACACACTCACATTCTAGTCTAGGTGTAGTTGAATTAAGATAGTTCAGGAATTGGTAACCTTCTGTCAAGGTTTGAGTATGTTTTTTATTGGTATGTGGATTTAGTCTTTGAATGTTCCTGTTTGGGGTTATGTGACCGAGTCTTTGTGATAAGTATAAGGGGTGTGTGCAAGAATTTGAGTCCATTTTTTGGTCAAAAAGTGAAAGTGTTTTCCCTGATTTTCAAAATTTGTTACATTTGACCTTAAAATTTGAAGCACTTAGAGATGAACTTTTAAAAAAAGTCACTAATCATAAAATGTAGTATTCAGAGTCTAGTTTCCAAATATGTGATTTATTTTAATACCTAGATGATACAAATGGACTTTCAGTAGGAATTTCTAAAAACCACTATTTAAAAGTCACTTTTTTTACCATACCATGCACGTGTATGTCATCCATATTTTGAACTAAATAATTATATTTTTCTGAATCCTTTTGGGATAAGATTTGTAACACATTAAAGAATGCTCTTGATTTTTTTTGGTAATATTTTTGTTAATTTTTTATTGCTCATATTTGTTGTTTTGAAAAATCATCGTGTATGTCACAAATAAGATGACCTAAATTTATCATTTTTTGATTTTTTTCAAAATGAAAATAATTGTCTAAAGTACATTTTTGTACAATCTGTTCTTCAAAAAATTATTTAAAAGTTATTAAAATAATAAAAGCCATGATATTTCAAGTTTATGGACCAATTTCATCAAAAATTAATTAAAAAATAGAAAAAATAATCAATTTTTTTAAAAAGTACATATTTGGAATCTATGCTATCTCATCTATAATGGGTTTTAATTTCGTCAAAAAAATCTACAAAAAAATTCTTTAGACATGCCTATAGTCACTATTTTCTTGACATTGACAAGACCTTCAAGTTGTAGGTTAAAACAGGTCCAAAGCTTAGGTTCGGGTCACCAAGCCTTTTCTCGAATTGAAAAACAAAGCACAAACCCGACCAAAATTCATATTTTAAAAAATGGGATCTCATTTCATAAATTTTTTTTTTTATGCATTTATGAAACGGGATCCCATTTTGAAAAGTTGCAAAAAATGGAAAGTTTCTAAAAAGGGAAAGTTTTTAGAACAAGATCTCATTTTGAAAAGTTTCCAAAAATGGAAAATTTTCAAGATGGGATCTCGATTTAAAAAAAATGGGATATTGTTTTAGTTTTAGGCTCAGGGCCTTGAAGCAAAATGGTTTCCCAATTCGTTTCTCCTGATTTCAGAATTTTTTCTTAGCTCGAAACTTCCACCTTAAGTGGACTCAACTTTGTGCTTTCAACCTAAGTTATTTTTTGTATTCTGTAATAATCGATGGATATATACATGGAATATATGTATGTATGTATGTATGTATATGTTTCCGATAATAATATATATGTATGTATGTACATGTCTCCTATAATTCATACATATGAATATATACGTACATACGTATACATAGATAGATGTACTTATGTATATTCATGTACAAATATATCATGTGCATGTCAGTATTGATTGGACAAGCAAGACATATATACACAAAAGCACACACACATTTTGTATATATGTACCAATTGATGAATATGTGAATATGTGTTTAAGTATGGATATTAAAATAATGTTATATATACATAAAATAAATGTATTAATATATATATATATATAATATTACATTAATACAAACGTATATACATATATAAATATATGTATATATGTATGTATATATATAATTATTTTGATATCTGTTTATATACATTTAATTGGCAAGTAATGCATTTAATAATCATGTGAATATAATTATATAATATATATATATATATTAAATATATTGTTTGATATATATTAAAAGTGCTTTATAATAAACATAGTGCATTATTAAAGCGTTGCCTTATATATTATAACAACTAAAGCTAAATGTTGCACATATAGTGAATGAAGGTAATAAGTCAAAAGGATTATGAATAACACATAAAGTAGAAGAAAATGTTGATTCAAAGGTTGTTGACTTTGTCTAAAAACTATGCATGAAATAAGGTGTGTAAAGTATGAAGGTGGGGCCATATTATGGAGAGAGTAGGAACCAAAAGAGGTCTATTTTCTACACCATATCCAAGCAAATACTCTAATAAACATGAGACTCACTATCAACGACCAATTAGTTAAGGTAGTTGACATATATTGCAATAAGGAAACCCGTAGATTGTTTTTTCTTTGAGTTTAATCTTTGCTATCATCAAGATATGAGCGACTCATTCTTAACTAAGAAGCTAGACTATTTAGGTGTGTAGTAATAGAGAAAGTAAGCCTTTCCCTTTCTTGTTTGGATAACTGACATTAAAGATGAATTAATGGTTTCTTGAGTGGTGTTGTAATGTGTTGTACACATTCACACAGTTCTAGGGATTTTATCTAACTAAAACATGCCTTAATTGATCCTTTGCAAAGGTGTTGTGAAGTGTTGTAACACACTTTCACACTTTACTAGGATATATCTACTTAATTAAGCCTAATGGCCTCCTTTCTAAATGAAAATATACATAATGTGTACCTTGTTTGAGTGTTGTAAAGTGTTTTAAAGTACTTTCACATTTATCTAGGTGGTCTTAATTCATTGTGGTTAATTGGAGTTATTAACCCCCTTTTTAGGCCTTAATTTTGACACATCCCAAAGATCTATCCTGACAATAATAATTAAATATCAAATTATTTCATTGGGAAAAGTATGGTCTTGGTAAGTTGAGCCAGGACTGATTCACCCTTGATGGAAAATGGGTCCTCCCATAATAGGACCCCCCTTTCTTAGTTGATCTAGAATGGGTTTTTAGCCTTCTTTCAGTCCCCTAAAGCTTGGTATTGGAAACTTAGCCAAGACCCATTCACCCACGATGGCGAATGGGTCCTCCCTTAATGAGACCCTTATTTTTGAATTTCATTCTCGTAGGAATTTAATTATGTTTCTTTCTAGATCTTGTGTCGGCCTTAGTTCTTTGAATTTCGAGGTTAATCTCCTAATTTAGTATAAATAAGGGGTTAATTCACATTGTTTCACCTAATATTTTCAAGAGAGCATCTTAATACTTCACAAGAGCATTATAGAGCATTTTAAGAGCATTCACAAGGCATTTTCAAGGAAGATTTCAAAGGTTTATTGCAACAATTCAAAGTCATATCATCATGTCAAGGGTTTAATGCATTCATGTGTGTTGAGATAAGAAGTTAACGTTGCATTGAGGATATATCTACAAGCATCATCTTACATCCTAGATCTACATTCTTCATGGTCACTCCATGATAGTTTGCAGATTTTCTTCACAAGACATAATCCAATGTGACATCATTTGCATATTTCATATTCCATGCTTCATTTTATCACTTGGTTCAATTACCTAAAAGGGGCTTGACCGAGGAAAACCCCCATTCACTAAAAAATCAACAATTTTTTCTTTCCCTTGAGTGTGTAATTGCAAATTTATAGGTTGAAGATCAAGTTGAGCAAGATTTGGAGAAAAATTGTCAAAGTTGCAAAGTTGCAAAATTTGTCATTCAAAGTGCAAGATCATGAAAAGATCTCTACAAAATCACATACAAGCTTCCAGAACTTGACAACCAAGAATTCAAGAGTACAAAAATCAAGGAATATGATCCTAAAATTAGTTTTTCAAAACCCTAAAAGGACCCATTCACCACTGAAGGCGAATGAGTCCTCCATAGCTCAAAAACAACAACTTTTTGGCCAAGTACATAACTTTTTACGCTCTAAAAACATCTGCCATAATTGCTATAATAGTTGGGTTGCATTTTTGGTTATTATTAGCATATTATTTTACATAACTCAAGGTGTTTAGGGCCTAGAAAAACAAGTGGTCCATCACTTTGTTTATTCATTTGGAGGAACCTATTTTCACCCCCAATCAAGGTGTTTGCATACTAATTTTTTGATCAACCACCTCTCACCTCTTGAGCCTATTTGATACATTTAGAATAGGAAGGTGGTAGATTTGGTAGCTTATTAATATGCTCAAATTTTAGTATATATAGAGGTATCCTCTCTACCCTTTGGTACAATTATTCATTATGATTTTCTTATCTGTCATTCTATTGTAGTTTTCTATGCAAACATAATTTGAGAGTTTTTGGTGAGAAAGAGAGTTGTCTTTGTGAGTTATCAATTGTTGAAAGTTTTGTGAAGAGGCTATAATTTGGAGATAGGTTGGGATTATAAGGAGCAGCTATTGTGATTGTGAAGGCTGAATTTGGAAAACAACATTATTAGTTGGAACTATAAATCCAGGCATGCTGATATCTATTCCTCCATTGTTTTATGATCAAAAGGTTATTTGTTTATAAATTCCTTTGTTTGGGAAATATTGGTTTTGAATGCATGATAAGTTTATTTTTATGAACTTGATTTATTTCCTAGTTTGGGATAATCTTGTGTGATTCATGGTTGAGTCTTGAATTGGTGAAACCCTTGTATTTGGGAATACATATATACACTATATTAGAATTTTCATGGCTTTAATGCAACTAGATCTATTCATAATTTGTCAAGACTATATGGATGTTGCATGAAAAGTGAAATGTGGAATATGTTGGGTATCTTATAGTAATTTTATGAAAATGTCATTTTTGAACATGGGTGGGTACCTTGGTTATTCCGAGGGTTAGATAATCCATGGGAAAGGGAGTGAACAACTTGGTCACTTAATATTTGTGCAAATATGGTTAGCATGGTTATACTTGGGGTTGGATAATCCATGGGAAAGGGTGTAACCTAGTTAGTTAGTTAGTTATAATATGGTTATTCTTGAGGTTAGAATAATCCATAGGAAAGGGAGTAGCCTAGTAATTTAGTTTTTCAAGTCTTGGTTATTCCTAGGGCTAGGATAATCCATGGGAAAGGGAATAACCTTGTTAGATAGTTTGTTATTTCATCACCTTAGGTTGAATGTGTGTTATGATTTTGAATGGTGATTACAAAATTGAGCTAAAGGGTTGGTGGATAGATGACTTGCACTTGAATTACTGGGTGTTGAATTCTTTGGCCCAAGTAGTGTAAGTAGCCACTATTTACACTATCAGTTCATCATGATCTAGGATTGCATACT
This sequence comes from Sequoia sempervirens, assembly GCA_007258455.2. Classification (NCBI taxonomy): domain Eukaryota; kingdom Viridiplantae; phylum Streptophyta; class Pinopsida; order Cupressales; family Cupressaceae; genus Sequoia; species Sequoia sempervirens. The sequence goes on along the minus strand of VDFB02334684.1, from coordinate 58,385 downwards.
AGGTAGGAAATCATACATGTAGGTTGTAGCCAATGTATGGTAGCTCTAGATATATAGGACACAACACTATTCTTAGGAAGGCCAATATTATGGGGTTTCCAAACCAATCTCTTCGTTAAAGGGTAGGGCCATCTTACCAGTTAGTTAGATGTACGGGGGACCGTAGTAAGTCCATGGTTGATAGAAAAGTGCTTGATTGATGCTCTACCTCATATAGTTGGCATCCAAGATTTGAGGATGTAGCACTAGTTTTGGGACACCTAGAATGTATGCAATAGTGATAGGGGCATCTAGGAGGTATGAACCAACATTGGGGACATCTAGATCATTGCATTCTATTTGTATATCTATATCATTGAGCTCATGGAAGCTATGAATATAAACATGTATCTCTATTCTTATTGAGAAATTGTAAATGGAAAATATCATTATGAAATTATGTAATGTGAAATCGTTACTTGAAATATTTTAATATTTATTTGTTATGTAATGGGAAAGTTTAAAATGGTTATGTTTCAAATGTGCATCTTGTTTATTCAAATGGAAAATAATTTTTTTATTGCCATAATGTTAGCAGTACAAATTGTTCGCTTGTGGGTAAAACATAGTAAAAACAGTGGGTAGAACAACGAGCATGTTACATGTGGTATCGAAGCTACCAGGTTCAACACTATAACCTATGTGCTCACTATTCTTTCATCCAACATTATATGAGTCTAATGTTTGGAAATTTTGTGCTAGGATAGTGTGTCTCAAGATGATGGAAAGGAAGTCAGTAATTGGCAATGAGCACTACCTAAAGGAAAAGAAAGAAATGGAGGCCATTGTTCAAACCATAGAGGGGACCAATTACAAAAATGCTATTTGGTTGAGTGGCATTGAGACTTTTAGTCATCTTGTATCTCACTTCAGTCAAGAAAGGAGGATGTGTGAGGTTGCTAACTTTGTACTTCCTATCTCTCCTACCAAGTTAGTTTCTTTACCACTTTCTAGGGACATGCCCTTGGAATGTAGTGTTGGTTCTGCTATGATCTTTAGGGACCCTCGTGTTCTTCCAATGTCAAAATTTATTGTAATGGAATCAAGTGGAAAATTAGAGGGATATATCTCCCAAAACTATGTATCTTAGGATAGGTCTAAAGGTTATTTTCCTTTTGACAATGTATGGGAACACAAATTTGATGGGTATACCCCAATTAGCTATGTATCAGAGAGTGAATCCAAGGGATACTCTACCTAGACTATTTGAATAGTCATTCCATGTAAATGCAATGATATTGAAATCCTATTGATCTAAATGAAAATTATGTTTTGGGAAAAAAATTGTGTATGAGTTCTTTTAAACTTCTTTATATGAATGTTTGTTTTTGGGAAATTTTTTAAATGCTATGTAAACCTTCCTAGAATCTATTTGAAAATGAAAACCTCCAAGTATAAAACTTATTGTCAAAAATTCTTAGAGCTAGAACCAACCTTGGGGGAAGCCAAGAAGTAGGCCAAGGAGTAGAAAATTTAGGGGCTCAATTGGATCATATTCTAGCCATGATGGATGAGACAAGAGAAATAATGGGAAACCTTGAGCAAGAGGTAAGGGGGAAAGAAAGGAAAAAATAAGTAGTTCCTAGTAATGATGAATAAGAAAAAAATTCCCATGATCATACTCAGTCTAGTGAATGCGAGGATGATGAATCAAAATATTGATCAGAGGGTAGCAAAAGGAAACGAATTTCTAGTGAGCTATCTCAAGATATGAGAAAGATCACTCCTTCAAAGTTTGAAGGTAGTAATAGTGGGGATGTGGCTGAGGCATGACTCATAGAAATGGAAAAGTATTTTGAAATCAAGAATTACTTTGAGATAACTAAATTCATTTGGGGATATTTCCAATTGGTTGAAGAAGCATCCAACTAGAGGATGAATGAAAAGATGGAGCTTGGGCTAAGTTCCTTAAATCATACTTGGAGTGAATTCATTGATTTTTTTTGAAAGTAGTGGCTACCTCAACTCTTCTATGATAAAAAGCATATGGACTTTCAGAACTTGAGGCAAGGATATTCATCGGTTAACTAATATTGGAAGAAATTCACTCATCTCCTAAGGTATGTACCCATGTACCAAAAGGAAGAGCAGTTTTACATAAGGAATTTCATCATGGGCCTCAATGCCCAAATCAGTGGAGAGGTAGACTTGCATGGTCCTATCACCATGGAATTGGTGTACAAGAAAGTCATTAAGCAAGAAAAAAGGCTTAAATCTATCTTGAACTATCGTGAAAAGAATCGTAAGAAGTTTAATTGGTCGCAAATCAATCAAGCTTCGAAGAAGCCTATTGAAGGGTTATATTTTCAAAAGAAAGGGGATAAAGGATTCCTTAATAGTTGGAATAATTCAAGAAGGGATCATAGGGGGAAGAACAACAACAATAAAAACAATGTTGGTAGGAATGAAGGTAGTTTTAGAAGGCTTGCAAGGATTGGACCATTGAGAGGATGATATAATTATGGTTGAGATCACTTTGTAAATTAGTGCCCCAAAAAACCACCAAGGACGTAGCCACAAGGGAATCAACTACCTTCTCAACAAGCAACATTCTAGCAGAGGATTCATGTGGCATTAGACAACCGAAAAGAGGAGTACCAGATCACTCCTATGGAAATATCAAGTACTTTTTTTGGTACACCTATTTCCATTCTTATTGATATTGGTGCCATTAAAAAAAAAAATTCTCCTAGTATAGCTAGTAAAATTTCTAGAAAATGTAGCTATATGGAAAAGTCTTGGATGGTTGAATATGCTAACTAGATAAGAGCTAAGATGGAACAATGTCTATTCGAAGCAAGGGTTGAACTTTAAATTTTCTCTTTAGAAGTGAGTTTGTATGTAGCACCCCTAGGTTCCTATGATGCCATTTTAAGGATGAATTGGATGTGGAAGCATAGAGCCAAAGTAGATTGTCAAGCAAAAATAATGGAATGTTTAGATGATCTTGGAAATTGGATGTTCTTGCAAGGAATTCCTAGAGAAGTTAAGTTGTGGTAGATTTTTGCCATGTACAAATGTATAGGGAAAAGAAGAAAGGTTTTCAACTCTTTGCTCTGAAAATGGAGAAACTTGAGTAATGCAACAAGTTCATTTCCAAAGATGATGTAGTATATTATGAACCTCAAGACACCAAGAAGTTAAAGAAGGTGAGGTGGTGGAATTGGGAAAATCGGATATGGATAAATATCCTATCCTACAAAATTTTGTGGATGTATTTCTAGATGAATTACCTAGATTGCCTCCCAAGAGTGTTTGATTTCTCTATTGACATAGTTCTAGGGGTGGAGCCTATATAAAAAGTTCCATATAGGATGACCACGATAAAATTAATGGAGTTAAAAGCTCAATTGGAGGAATTGTTGTCCAAGGGACTGACTAGACCTAGTGTTTCACCTTGGGGAGTACTAGTGATCTTCATGAAGAAGGATGACACATTGCACTTGTGCATTGATTGTTGGTTTCCTAATAAGGAAATGAAAAAGAATAAGTATCCATTTCCATGTATCAATGATCTCTTTGATCAAATGCAAGGAGTGACAGTATTTTCAAAAATTGATCTACGATCAGGTTATCATCAACTAAGGATCAAGGATGAAGATATTTTCAAAACAACTTTCAGGACTAGGTATGGTCATTATGAGTTCATGATCCTACCTTTTGGGCTAAGGAATGCACCTGACACATTCATGAACTTCACAAATAATGTATTCAGAGACTTCTTGGAAAAGTTTGTGTTGGTATTTTTAGATGATATTCTCACCTACTCCAAGAATGAAGAGGAACATCTCTAACATCTAGAGATTGTTCTCCAATGATTGAGAGAGAATAAGTTGTATTCAAAACTCTCTAAGTGTAATTTATTTCAAAAGGAAGTGTAGTATCTGGGTCATGTGATTTCAATTGATGGGATTACAATTGATCCAACAAAAATAGAAGTAGTGCTTGAATGGTCAATGCCTAAGAATATACCAAAAGTTAGAAGTTTTATGGGTCTCTGGGGTTGGTTACTATTAGAAGTTTGTTGCAAAATTTTCTAGAATAAATTTTCCAATTACCCCCTTCCAGAAAAAAGGGAAGAAGCTTAAATGGAAAGAGAAATTTCAAGGGACATTTGATCAATTCAAGAAGTTGAAAACAACTCTGATGCTAAAACTAGCAGATTTAGATGGTGATTTTATAGTCATCATAGATGCTTCAAGAGAAGGTTTGGGTGGAGTTTTGAGGTACAATGGGCGAGTCATATCCTATGAGTTGAGGAAGCTAAAGCCTTATGGAAAAAAATATGTTTCACATGATTTGGAATTAGCAGCAGTTGTTCATGCATTACAGATGTGGAGACATTATCTATTGGAAAAACCTTTTGAATTGAAGATCAATCAGATGCACGGTCTAAAGTATTTATTTACTCAATTGAATTTGAATCTACAACAAATAAGGTAGTTAGAATTGATATTTGACTATGATTTCAATATCAAATATATCAATGGGAAGGGGAATCAAATTGTAAATGCCCTAAGTCATTGGAGGAATATTTCCTCAATGATATCCACTCAAACCAATTTCAAGGGTCAAGTGTTGTAGAAGTCCAATGGTGACAAATACTATAAATAAGTCAAACAAGCACTCTCAGATAATCCACAAGATCCAAGGAATGAATGATTTCACTTTGAACCTATGACCAATGACATAGTATAGGTTAACTACACTTGATCCATATGGATTTGAGGCATATTTAATCCACTAAGTATCAATCCCAATAAGATATTCAATGTAAAAAAAACACATAATCCATTAATCTAACATGATAAAAACATGAAAGCTTGAAAAAATCTATTCTAAGAAATTGAAACTTATCCTATTGGGGGAGTGGTGTCGCATTGATGTGGAATGGCGACCCTTTCCCAATCCCTTGGATAATATGAGCCCTTCCAATCGATTTTGTTGATAAAAATTGATGGAAACTGATAAAAAAGATGAATGAAAGGATGATAAAAGCTAAATTAACATGATGAAAACTAAGATGTTTGATGTAAGTACATGAAAATCTATTCTAAATGTATGCAATATTTAAATATGCAAGCCCTAATTCTAAAATATGCTAAATGGGTGCAACTAAGTTACCATGGAACCATTAATGGATACTTTAAGCTACTATGATCAAGATTTTAAACTAAAATTCTAAATGTATAAAAGATGAGTGTGATTTTCAACAACATAAGTTTACTATCAAAAGGTGGATCCCTATTCAATAGATGCAGGGTCTATTTATAGAATAGGTAAAAAGAAACAAATGGTCAAGATTGAAAGAATCAATCAATGGTCAGGATGGAAAGAAGATGGCGCATGGATCATGGATTCCCATCAAGGGATGAGAATGCAAGTTGATATTTAATCAAGGGCTCACAATCATGAAAAGAAGCACACTTTCAAAGCTTGCTCAAGAAGTTTGTTGAAAGTTTGTTACAAGAAGAATATTCCCTTTTTTGAATGTGTGAAAGGGGAGAATATTCTTAAAGAATATTCTCATGCAAGTGGATGAGGAAAATTAACGTTTTAGCAAATTAAAACAAAGTTCTAATGTACAAAGGGGAGGGATATTCCATAGGAATAAATTCCCTTTTGGAGGAATTTAAGATTTTAGCATTAAATAATTTATTTATTTAATGGAAGGGGTGAGATTAGGATATTTAATTAAATAACTAGGATAACTAGGATTTATTTAATTAAATAAGAAGATAAAAGAAGGATAATTAAATAATTTTCATTATTTGATTAGATATGATGAAAGGTGAATATGACTGAAAGTGAACTAACCTAGTTAGATTAATTAGATTAATATGCAAAAATGAAGCCTTTGATAAATTAACCTAGTTAATTTAATCAAATAAGCAAAAAGAGGATGGATTTTAAGAAAAAGTGATGTTAGTATATCAGATTCAAGTGTGTAGTATGATTTAGGACATTTTTAAGTGTCTACATTTTGCCCCTCCTTGAAGTGAGGTACTTGTTATGTTGGTTCAAAGACTGACACTTTTTCAGATAAAAACTTTGCTTAGATCAAAAAATTAAAAATAAACTAATTTTTGGATGCCCCATTGTTTCCCTAGTGGAAGGAATAAGTTGGTACCTTGCCCCCTCGAGATATTGGGCAAAAATTTTGAATTTTGGGTTGATCTCTTGATAAAGGAAAAACACTAATTCAGGAGTGAAAACATGCCCTGGGATGCAAAAAAAGGCCATAGAAATGCAAAAAATGGCTCAAAATAGGTTGCAAAGCATGGAAATAGGTAAAACATGTCAAAACCCTAGCTTTTGGCTCAAATTAAGGCAAAAAACCTAAGTTTTAGGGTTAAATAGGTGAGAAGGGTACACTTCCAATTCATTTGTGCATTCACACTAGCAAATTGCTACCATTTGAGCTTTGACACCTTGATGAGGTGGCTCGCCATGTGCTTCCACTTAACCTTTCTGAGTGGGTTCGAGAGTACCAACACCGAGCAGACGTAGGACCATGGGTATGTGACTTGAAACTTTCCTTGGTTTTTGTATTTTAAAGCATTTATTAGCATGCCCAAATTAGGTTTTCTAGGGTGTCGCTATATAGCAACACATAAAAGGTATCAAAAGTGTCGCTATTGATTTTTTATCAATGCACTAGCTATATAGTGGTGTGCTAGGGATTTTTATTCTTGTGACACAATTTATTAGGCTATCGCGTGGTTAGAATAGCAACACAGGGTTTTTGGTTTAGCGTTGTGCATTTACGGTGGGTGACACTTGTCAAATAGTGATGCACCCTCATTTTTAAATATAGCAATGCACCTCAATACCGATACACAATTGAGTATTGTGGCACGTATCACCAAATTGGTGATACACCCCTTGAATTGATACAATGAAACACTCTAAAATAGTGATGCTATTGATTTCAATGACATAATTGATGTTTTAGGATGTAGACCCTCAAATTTTGATTAGTTTTTCAGATTTGTAGGAAAATTGACACCAAGAGCATCGTTCTAAGATTTTGGCAGTGGCACAAGACTTTGATTACTTGGAGGTGGAGTGACTAGGGATGCTTGGATTAGGTTTCATTGTGTTTATGCTAGAGGTCTGCACCCATTTGGCCATGATGATGGCACTCATCAAGAGGTGGCATAGTGAGACATCTTTTCATTTACCCACCAGCAAGGCCACTATCACACTCAAGGATGTGTGGTGGATCCCACAGATTTCCATTCATGGGGAGCTCAGGTTATCTATGATACCGATGCTGGGAGAGATGTGTGCTATTCACTTTTTCAGACTGACAACATCATTTTGGTTATTTCATAGATAGATTTGGATATGTACAAAGCTCAAGTACAAATCTTTAGATTATTTGTTGTTGCACTCATTGCTTGTTTCATTTCCCTCAATTGATGGGGAAGAGGTTTTAGTCCAGGTTGGGGGGTGGCATGGCACATGCGAGATGATCCATTGGACCACTATGTATGCATTGGGGCTAGTTCTACATGTTTCTTTATATCATGACATGCATCAGGCCATGTATTGCTAGGGTTGGAGCATTGGAGCAGGTGTGACACTCCTACATATATGGGCTTATGAGCACATTGTAGTTTTGGGGCCTCTTGTTTTAATAGATGTTCATGAGGACAAGCCCATCATGTTCAAATACAGAGTCCCTATGACATTACAACACACCGAACCAATAGGTATTCCCTAGTGGTGTCATGTTATAGATGACATGACTGTCTTTAGATGGAGGGCATGGCTACATGTTTCTACATGGTATGACGACCAACAACAGTTGTATTTTGCTCAAAAGACCTACCATATGTAGGGGTAGGAGCACACCATGATTGAACAATACCTTCCAGACCATGTGGCTAGACAGTTTAGGGAGGTACAAGATGTCCTCCCACAGGATTATACACTAGTTTTTGCAAGATCTTAGAGAGAGATCAAGTGGGGAGCTAAAATTGATCTCATTGTGTTGATCAATGAGTTTCGACAAATATTTACATAGTCTCGGGCATATGACTAGGGCTTACTAGATGTAGGGACTACCCTTGGTTATGATGCATGGTTCAGAACACCTATTCTCTTGACAAACCCATTGGGGGGATACCCTAGTGGGAGAGGTAGAGATAGAGGTTGAGGCTAAGATGGTGAAAGGGTGAAGGTAGGAATGGAGGTAGGCAGTAGCTTGACCAGTAAAGGGGATAGGTGCGAAGGGATGGAGAGTAGCCTTGGAAAGATTAGGGTCACCAGGGCCCAAGGCATCAGCCTGATCAACAAGATGGACAAGTTTCGAGGGAACCACCACCACCTCCACCACCTTTGTAGCCAGATCCATGGGATGTGCAGATTGTGGCCCTCATAACAGAGAGGGATTAGTTGCGTTAGTAGCTCTAGGTGATGCCAACAAAGAGAGACATAGAGGTTCAGTTGTGGTAGCAATTGGACCTGCAGTTGGCCTAGGAGATTGGGCGCAGGAAGCAACTTGAAGCTATCACAAAAGAATCTCAAGGACAAATGGTGTCGGCTCGCATGTATAGGGAGGTAGTCATAGAGGCTGCATATTATAGGATGCACTACCATTGTGATGTCCCCAAAGAGATGTGGTAGCTTGACTATTCATAGGAGTGGGGCACCACCTAGGGTTGAGGATCAACCATCAATTAGATAGCCCGAAGAGTCGAGAAGCCACCAAGGATAGACATCTTTTGGATTCCCTACCTAATTAGTTATAGAAATACACATTCGTAGGCTCATTTTTTATAGCCTCCTATACATTATAAATTTTATGATATTTATACACACTGATTTAGATATTGTACCATGACAATCATTTTTTAATATATATGAGATGATTCAGATTCATGATGTGATGTGCTTTTATTTCATGTTTTATGGATGTATGGATGCATATAATATGATGTGTATGCATTATGATTATGTATGGATGCAATGTGATGGATGCACTTGTTTATTTATGTTTATGTGATATGCAATGATGATCTATGATGTAATGTTGTATTATATGTGATATTTATGAAAATATCTTTTTATGATATGATATGACATGATATGATATGCAAATGATATGATATGCGTATGCAAGATGTACGAATGGATGCATTTTTGTTTTCTGTACCTTTCTCATCCGATCTATGATGTTATGATGTATGTATGCATATGGATGTATAGATAGAAGATGCATATGTTTATGCTCATGATATGGATGTTATGAATGATAATGCAATGTATTAAGATGCTTAGAATAACAAATCTATATTATCTGAAACAACTTAAATGATAATGATGATGCAGTGGATTATGTTTTCCATTATTATGATATGTTGTGATAATGAGAAATAAGATAGAAGAATAAAATGATTTTACCATTGATTTAGAGATTGATTCAAAATTCCAACAAGTACATGATCCATCGAGACTTTATTAGATATGGTGATGAGATGGATAATTTTCTCATATCTTGGATTGGGATTTTTCATCATTCCTATGTTTGATATAACACATACACATGATGCATTATGGTATTGATAACTAGGATGGTGTTGCATCTACTATAATGGACTTTGACTCTACAAACATATAGGATAGTCCTTGTCCACACCTTGAAATACTAAAACGTTGTTGGAATGTAGTTTAGTATTTTAGAATATATTGGACCAAAGCATATGCAATAGTCAACAATCTACTCCAAACAACCACCCTACACACAACTAAGAAAGTATGCACCAAGATTATTTTACAAGAATACCCACAAGCAGAACAAACGAAAGATAATGATCGATGCTCCATTCCTTTCTCTCTAAATCATTTCGAAATCATCGAGAGGTCCTAAAAATGGGTCAATAAGATAAATCATATGAAAAGATCAAAGACAAATAGTCAGTGTTATCTACATTTCTTTCCAGTTTAACATAGCTAAGGTGGTTTTTGATGTTGATGCCCATTGTTAGAAGGATACATTCTAGGATAGTTTACCAAATATTTTGATTATGACTAGGTGTGTGATAGGCCATTGATACAAACATTATTGACTCTTTTACCTTTGATCTAGACTTCAAATTTCGACACTTAATGTTTTCACTTTTCAATTTGTGATACATGTTTTCTATTTGTTTTACCAAAGGTTAAAGATGATGATTGATTTATTGTGGGTGAAGGTTTATTGTGGGTGAAAGTGAAATGGGATGGATGTTTTTGGGATTTTCTAAAATATTTCAATGTTTTTGATATTTTTGAAATGTTTTGAGGCCTTTTTGATCTTTTTGGAAGTTTATGTGAATATTTTGATTTTTTTGAAATTTGAGTTTGTTTAGGGTTTTCCAAGGTTTTCTAATGTTTTGGGTTTTCAATTTTCAAATGTTTTTGGGTTTTTCTAAGTTTTCAAATGTTTTGGGGTTTTCTAAGATTTCAACCAAGAACCTAACCTAAAAGACTATCCTAGGGGCCTCAGGGGCTTATCAAAGATGAGCCTTGCCTACGTTATACATGCAGAGACCACATAGTTCGATTGACTTGACTTATTGTTGATGAGATATGAACAATTGAAAAATTGCTAGTTTATTATGATGGACTCCTAAAGGATTGACCTAGGGTGTCTCGGGGGCACATCAATGATGGCCTTACCTATGTTCAAGCTTAGAGACAATGTAGTTTGACTTGATTTTGTTTTTGGATTTTTGATGTTTTGACCCTTTTAGGGATTTTGATGTGTTTTCGATGTTTTGGATTTTGAATTTACATTTTTCCTAATGTTTTTGGATTTTAGCTATACAGGATTTTGATGTTTTTGGATTTTCGGCTATAAAAGATTTGAATATTTTTGGATTTTCTAATTTTGCAAGTGTTTTTGAATTTTGATGAATGTTTTATGAATGTTTTTGGATTTTTTGATAAATTTTTTATGAATGTTTTTAGGATTTTATATGAGACTTTGAGATAACCTTAAGATATACAAGAACCCCAATCCAATCCATAATGAATTTACCCTATTGGGATGTGATATAATACATCGATATAGGTAGGAAAAACTAGCCTTTAGAATATGCCAAGTAGTACTAAAGGGGAATATGATACTTCACAATATCAAGCTATGAATTAGACACAAATGGGTGATGGAATAAATAAGATGAATGATGCAATGGATGAATGTGATGCAAAGAATGATAGGATAAAGAGCCAAAGATAGATGAAGGTGCTTATTTATGCAAGATTCCTGTTTATCAGGTTTTCACCAAGGTACTTGCCCAAAGCACCACCAAAGTGGTTTTCACTAGAGGATTTTTTTTCTCTTTATTGTTTTCAATCCCTTTTCTTATTTTTTTGGATTTTTGACCATTTTTTGATATTTTTTTGTATTTTCAAATTTACACCCCTTAGGCCTAGGCATAAATTTTTTTAATATGTAGAATACTGGTTGGTTCTTGCAAGGGTTCACCTTTAGGAATTGATAATTGATATTCTTTTGATCCATAACTTGCTATGACGACAAATGGACCTAACCAGTTAGGCTCAAACTTTCCTTTACTATCCCGATCTGGAAGATTTTTTTGATTCTGATTGAGAACAAGATCCCCTACCTAGAAATAAAAAATCTTGATCTTCTTGTTATAGCTCCATTTTAGTCAGTTTTGGTATGCTTGCAAATGATTAAGGGCATCAAGATGACACTCATCCAAGAATTCTAACTCATTTAGCCAAGATACTCTATACTCTTCACCAATGATTAGATTCTGCAACAACACTCGTAGTGAAGGAAGCTCAACCTTGATAGGTAGAATGGCTTATGAGCCATAGACCAAGGAAAAGGGGTTGCACCTATAGGTGTGCAGATACTAGTTCGATAGGCCCATAGGGTGGGATTTAACTGTAAATGCTAGTCACGACCAGCTTCATTGACCATTTTCTTTAGGATCTTCAGAATATTCTTATTTGTAGCCTTAGCTTAAACATTTCCTTGGGGGTAATACGAGGTAGATAATCAATGATGGATGTTAAATTATTTACACATAGCTCTTTCACATCTTGATTCTTGAAGGGTGTTCTATTATCTGAAATAAGGGCTTGTAGAACACCATAATGATAGATAAGGTAATTCAAGATCAATTTAGAAATTTTATTCCCCATTATGTAGGTCATAGGGATGGCTTTGGCCCACTTGGTAAAGTATTCAATGGCTGTTATGATGAACTTGTGGTCGTTAGATGAATTTGGAGTAATTTTTCTAATGAGGTCAAGCCACCACTAAGAGAAAGGCCAAGGTGTGACTATTGGTTGTAACTCCTGAGCTGGAGCATGAATAAGATCTTCATGTTGTTGAAACTAGACACACTTTTGCACATACCGATGGGCTTCTCTTTCCATGGTTGGCTGGTAATACCTCGTCCTCAACAGTTTCTTAGCTAAAGTCATACCACTAGAATGGGAACCGCATATGCCATCGTGTACTTTTGTTAAGGTAGTCAAGGATTCCTCTTGGTTAAGACATTGTAGTAATGTCCCCTCAATGCTTCAGTGGTATAAGGTATCACCTAGGATCATAAATCAAGATGCCTTTTTAACAAAGGTCTTTTTAAGATTAGAGGTGATATCAAATGGGAGGGTTCCTCTACTAAGGTAGGTGAATATATCATGATACCACGGGGAACCAGGACCAACAATGACACACATAAATTCATATTCTAGGATTTCGAAAGCCATTACAAGAATTTTTTCTACCAATAATTCACATTGAAGGATGTTGTGTGGTAAGTCTTATAATGATCCAATTGTTTCCATGACATCTACTGCTTGGTTGTTCATGCAAGGAATTTTCTCAAAAGTTATATCAATGAAAAGGTCCTTGATATTTTCTACCATCTTCTTGTAAGGAGTGAGTTTATCATTCTTAGTTTGGTAGTCATCATTGACTTGGTTGATAACCAACTGTGAGTCCCCATAGACTTTCAACTCTTATATTTTCCATTGGATCACTATCCTTAGACCCGTGATTAACGCTTCATACTCAACAATATTATTAGTATAGGGAAATGATAGCTGGCATGACTTTGAAATGTAATCACCTTGAGGGGTGATAAAGAGAATACCCACCCCTGATCCATGTTAGGTAAATGATCCATAAAAGTACCACTGATCTGCTATATTGACAAGGAATACATTCGTCAAGGAATTCTGATATCAAAGAATTTTCTACATATATAGGTTTGTCTGCCAGTTGGTACATGATTACTCATCCTTTGATTGCCTTGTGCTCCATATGCTCTATGTCAAATTTAGTTAAGATCATTACCCATTTGGCCATTTGCTCAATGAGAGTTGCTTTGGATAACAAGTATTTCAAGGGGTCAATCTTTGCAATAAGCTTGATTTGATGTGACATGTAATGTCTGGACTTTTGGGAGGCAAAGAACACTACTGAGCATGCTTTCTTGATGGATGAATAATTCATTTCATATCCTACCAAGTTCCTACTGATGTAATAAATAGGATCAATGGCTTGTTTGATATCGTCAACATGAGAACTGGAGGTGTCAATAGATATTCCTTGATCTACTGGAAGGATTTATCACACTTCTCATCCCACTTATAAGTTATTCCTTTATGGAGAAGATGTGATAAAGTATGGATTTTGTCTGATAATTGTGCTATGAACCTTCTAATGGATTGCAACCTTCCATGTAACCCTCTCATCTGTTTCAATGTTTGTGGTGGTTCCATGTCTAGAATGGATTTTACCTTTGCTAGATCAATATATATCCCTCTTTGTGACACAATGTATCCAAGAAGCTTCCTTGATGTAACCCCAAAGACACACTTTTTTGGGTTTAGCCATACCTTATACTCTTTGAGCTCGTCGAAGATGGGTCCCAATACCTCTATGTGCTTACTCCTTTTCTTTGATTTGGCCAAACTATCATCCACATAGTCTTTGACTATTTTGTGGATCATGTCATGAAAGATGAGGGTCATTGCTCTTTGATAAGTTGTTCCTGCATTCTTTAGCCCAAATGGCATCATGTTCCAACAATATGTTCCCCATGGATAGGTGAATGCAGTATTTTGTTGATCCTCCTTGGTGAGCATGATTTTATTATAGCCTAAAAAAATATTCATGAGTGATAACATTTCATGTCCAGCTGTTAAATCAATGATGAAGTCGATGTTAGGTAGATGGAAATCATCCTTTAGAATTTTTTGGTTCAAGTCTCTAAAATTCATGCATATTCTGATACCCCTAGTGGGTTTGGAGACTGGTGTTAGGTTGGAAACCCACTTAGGATAATCAATTGGTTAGATAAATCTGATATCAAGAAGCTTTTGTAACTTAAGTTTCACCAAGAGTACTATTTGAGGGTGCATTTTTCTTAATTTTTTCTTCACTAGTTAAGCCTCAAGATAGAGGACAAAGTGATGCACAACCACTTCTGGATCAAGCTCTAACATATCTATGTATGACCATGCAAAGTTGGTTCTTCACTCTTTCAGGAACATTGGGCATAAAAAGTTATCTTTGACACCTTTTCTATTCCCACATTCATGGGGGTGGCCCTTTCTGCTAGCACTGCCAACTTTTCTAGATGCATTGCACTAGGAGGGAGATTGAATCCCTCATCATTGGGCACCTCAAAGAGTTTTTAACCCTCAAATGTGACCTTTCTTTTTACTATTTTAGGATCATAAAGTACCACATTGTGGTTTTCACTCAAAGATCTACATGTTATTTGCATGTCGTTAATTTTGCGAATGAAGGATTCAATCATCTCCCCATAGTACGCCTATGTTTCTAGCTCTATATCAAAACCGAATTTGTGATCTACCCATGGTAAGTTGTCACAGAGTCCCATGAATTTTGAGATTACTTCATCATTTTTCAAATAAATCCAAAATCGGTGGTCCTCGTTGGTCCTAGTTGATGAGTTGAGGATATACTAGGCTTATTTTAGTGGTTTGATTGTTTGGGGTAAGAGATGTTGTGGATATCATGAAGAGAAAGTTATTCTCAAATAGGTCATCAACGTTGAGGGGGAAGTCATCTAGGGTAGTATAATGTGATGTTGATAACCAAGAGGAATCCTCAACCCATTTAGCAAAAGTACCTTTACCAATAAGGGTAACCTTGCTAGTAGTGCATCCTAGGCCAAGATTCTTTGGATGTTTCTCAGGAATGATGGGTTCTAGCAAGCCATTATCATTTTGACCTAGTTTCTCATTTTTTTTGTATCCCCATCCCTTCATTAGTTGAAAATATTTATTGTTATCTTCCATAGGTAGAACAGGTATGGGCCGGTCATCTTGATAAAGTAGTTTAGAGATATCCTCCTCATTGATATCTTCTTTGTTCAAATCCCCCCACTTGGTGAAGGTGGTAGATTCCATCTTTAATGTTTTAGAAACTTTGTTGATAGGTGCAGGTTTCCCATGAGATTTGGGAGAAAGAGGTAGCTCTCCCAACACAAAAGTGTCCTTTGTTAGCTTATAATCTCCAAAACCATCACCCTGGATCATTGCTTTGATGTTGGGAAAGTTATGCACAATGGGTTTTTTTGTTTTTGAGGTAGATGCAAGGAATGATGGGTCAACAAATGAGGATGGTGTAGACCCTTCATCATTTTTAGGGATTTGGGGTATTTTGTAAAAATTGGACTCAATGTTCTTACAATAATAAAAAGGATTAGGATCAGCATGGATGGTAACTTATTTGTCCTCAAAAGGAAACTTTACACATTGATGATAGGTTGAAGCTACAAATTTTAGGGCATGAATCCATGGTCGACCAAGCAAGATGTTGTAGGGGAGATCAAGGTCTAACACTTGGAATGTTATCTTAGCAATGACAAGTCCCACTTGGATGGGTAGTGTGATGATGTCTTGTGATACCCACTCTTGATCATCATATGCTCTGATGGTGATACTATTTGCTTTCTCAATAGCATCCTATGAATATCCCAAGTTCTTGACCAACTGAAGGGTGCAAATGTTCAAACCAACACATCCATCTACTAAGACTCTTTTAACCTTGTTCTTATGAATAATGACCTCAAGGTGTGGTTGTGATGGTAGGTATTGTTCCGAGAAGGTGAGAAGATGAGGGATAGTGATATGTCCTACCATAGCTTGAAACTGCTCTATATCCATATCCTTAGGGAAAGATGACATGGATAAAGATTTCTCTAGGATTTCCCTATGTGTGGGGGATAGCCTCAATAGTTCTAGAATAGAAATCTATGTGGGGGTCTTCTTGAGCTGATCTAGGAGACTGTATTTGCTAGGGTTTAATGTTGGAAAAGTAGGTTGTGCCCTAGGTTGGGATGAAACTCCTTGGATGGTAATCTTGCCACGTCATGTGGCGACTTCACACTCTACACTAGGTCCTTTGATGGTGACAATTGTTATAACATTATCACAAGAGGTGACCACATTGGAGTAGACATGTTGCACATTTATGTAATCCTTACCTTTTCCATTATTGTTTCCTTTTGTCATGATTTGGTATTGGGTTTTTGTATATTTTAAGATCTTTGTTAGCCACTGGTACCTCAACAGATATATCTCCATTGTCGATAAGATCTTGGATGACATTATTTAATCACATGCAGTTTGTTGTTTTGTGTCCTTTGATTTTGTGAAAGTCACACAAATCATTCTCATTGTACCAAGGTGGTTTATCTTGTGGTTCTTGGTAGTTTTGGAAATTAGGAAGCATAATCAAGTTTGAGTCTACCAATTTTTTCATGATTGTTTCAATACATTTTTCCAATTGTGTGTATTTCCATTTGGATAGTTATTCCTATTAGGGGTTCATTGTTGTTGCATTTTAGTGTTATTGGATTGATTATTTTGAGATGATGGTGTATTTTTTTGTACAATTGTTTGAGCATTGGTTGTTTGATTGGTGTTTGGCCTAGGATCACTGAGGACCACCTTAGCATCTACCACACCATCATTTTTCATGTTCTTGTTCTTAGCCCAGACTCAAGGTGTGTCACTTGAACTAGTTGATGGATAGTTGTCTTTGTATGCTTGCACATTTCCTTGTGAGATTAGAGCGTGCTCAATGTTGAGGGCTCTAGGGAAAAACTCATCATAAGTGGTACTGCAATATATCTTCAAGTGGAAGGATAGATTAGGATCAACATTTGCTATGGTAATTCCCACTTGTTGCTCATCAAGAATGGGCTACTTGATTTTATTAGCCCTTTGTCTCCATTGTTGTAAGAAATTATTGAAATATTCTCCTTTTTTTTGTTTGAGAGTGTATAATTATTCTAGGTTGACATCCATGTCAAGGTTGAAGGAGAAGTTATCTATGAATTATTTTAGTGATTTCTTCGAACGTTTTTATACTTAGAGGTAGCTGAGAAAACCAGTCGATGGTTGGGCCCATCAAGATTCATGGAAAGAGGCACACCAAATAGGAATCATTGTAGGTCACCTCCATACACATGACCTTGAATTCCTTAACATGATCCACATGATTTCCTCTCCCTTTGCATTTATTAAATTTAGGGACCTCAAAACCAAGAGGGAAATATACCATTGCAATGTTTTGATTGAATGGATATGGACATAGATTTTTTTGTGTATGGAGCTTCTTTATTTTTCCCATTTGGATGTATTACATTTGTTGTGTTAATGTCTTGAGTTGTGATGCTACATTGTCTTGCGAGGTTGGTGGAGGAACATATGTTGCATATTGTCGGATGGTGGATGGGTTTTACGTGGGGTTTTGATATGATGGGGTGTTGTATGGTGTGTATGGTGGTGTAGGATATTGTGAAGGTGATGGTGGTGGAGGCATATATGTTCCTAACATGTTTGTATTGACGATGTTCTGTGGAGGGTTATAGTATAAACAGTATTGTTGTTGTTGTACGAGCATTTATTGTTGTTGGGAATACTATTGGGATTGTTGTTGTTGGGCCACTAGGGATGCTTGTTGCGTTTGCTACTATTATTGTGCTGCTAAGGCTGATTCATGTTGTTGTTGAGCTATTAGGGCTTGTTGTTGTTCTTTTTGTTGTTATTGTGCCACTAGGGCTTGCTTTTTTGCTTGCTATTGTTGTTGTGATGTTAATGCTACTTGCTGGGCTTGTTAAGGTTGTTGTACTACTAAGGCTACTTTTTATTGTTGTTGTATTGCTAAGGTTGCTTGTTGGGCTTGCTATTGTTGCTGTGCTGCTAAGGCTACTTACTGTTGTTGTTGTTGTGCTGCTGCTAGGGCTACTTGCTATTGTTGTTGGACAACTTGTTGATATGCCTACTATGCTTGCTGTAAAGCTAGAGCATGTGCTTGCAATGTAGGATTATTTAGTTGTTGGGAAATTTTTGATGAGTTTTGGGTGTTTATGGTTTGAGTGGGTTGTAGGTTATTGATGAGCGGTTGGGGGTTGTCTTGGTTTAACATTCCTTGAAAGATAGTGGATTGGGATAGAGGAATGTAAGTTTGAGGTCTCGTTTGATTTTTCATGATGTGAGGGACTAAGGGAAAAGATGATGATGGTTCCATTTGGTATTGTTATGGCCATGGCACCTTCAGACCTTGAAATTGATCAAAAGGGTTCCCTTGTATTTGAGGTGGGACTAAGGTATTACCTTGGTTGATGGGGTTCGTGACCAAGGGGTTGTTTTGATTTGGGTTGGTGATGGATGGGATGGATGTATTTTGTGTAATTGAAGGATTTGATGAACTCATTAGGGGATTAGATGAAGATGTCCCTTGTTGCTTTAAGGATTGATTTTACATTAGGGTATTAACTTTCCCTTGTTGGTCTATAAGAGATACTTGGTCCACACTACCTTGCATGATGTTGGGCACACTTGTGGTATTTGTGGGGATGGATGAAGATGGTTGTGCTTGATATGTTGATGTAGTTGTAGAGTGATGTATTATAAGTGGCTTATGTGGGTGTAGGGGATTTCATGAATGGGAGGAGCACCGAAGGTTAGTGTTAAAAGTACCCACTAGTGTGTTTCTTTTCAAAGGAGTGTGGCAAAAGTCCTTAGTAAGATAGTTGAAAGAGTAGAAGTTTTTGTTTGACTTATCCCTAGTGATGGAGTTTATTGAATGGTGGATGAAGTCAAGCCTTGTGTTGAAGTTTGCATGACAAAATATGGGGGAATTGGAGCTACTTTTTCTAAGGCTTGATGTTCTTGTTTGTACTCAAGGATTTCTTCTTTAGTAAGTACAAACAGGTTGTTCACGACATATTCTACCTCATATGGTTGTTATGGAGTATGGGGTTGTTGTGAAGGGGTAGAATGACTTCTTGGATCAAATTATTGGGGATTGGTATTGAATCATGGGAAAAATGTGCTAGAAAAATGAGGTGGAAAAGGGGACTCACAATACAAGAAAGGAATCCCTAATCCTAGATTTTCCTTTAGTGGGAGATGGTTCATTCAAGGAAACCTAGGATCCAAATTGGATTGGCTATCAATGCAAAGGTGAATCAATTTTCAACAAGGGAGACCTAGGAAGATTCCTTAGGCTTTGAAGGGTTCACCTCCAAGAAAAATATTGGAAAATACAAATTGATATTCAACTCACAAGACCTAGTAATACAAGCCAAATAATGAGTGCAAATGAAAAAATTAAATAACAAGAAGTTAGGATGTATGTACCTAGGAAGTATGGAAATGTGATAAGGATTTTGGAAATGAATTTTTTTGTCAAAATATGCTAGGGAGGACTAAGACACCCTTATTGTCTTCGTCTAGTCTTGCTGCTATTTTTTAGGGAAAATATAGAATCTTCAGATGTCAGAACCGGATCTGAAGGAATCTCTAAAAAATACCTCTAGGAGGACTAAGATGCCCTTATTATCTTCTTAGTCCTAATCTAAATTTCTACAATTTCAGAAGATGATCTTGGGGATCAATGTCTATAACTTCTTCTCAGATCTTAAGTCCTAAAACATCCAAATCTGGCATGTAGATGAGTTTCTGTGAAGATGACAACTTTTCAATGCAACTTTGCAACTTTAAAATTTTGTACTTCAAATTATCTTCTACCTAAATATGCAAACACAAACACACAAGGGAAGAAAACTTGTTGATTGTTAGTGAATAGGGGTTTTCCTTGGTCAAACCCCTTGTTGGTAATTAAACCTTGGAATGAAATGAGATAATGGAGGGAAATGATAAATGAACAAAGTGCTATTTTGTATCACCAAACCCTTGTTATGAAATTTGCAAACTTGTGTGAAGTAGCTAGCTTGAATATAGATCTTGAATTGAATGAATGCTTGATAGATCTTGACTTGAATTTCTTTCTTGAATCAAAACCCTACATCACAAATGTTAGCTCAAAACACACATGATGCAAGAATATCTTTGACATGATGCTTGAATCTTGATGATGGTTCCAAATGCTTGATGGATTTCTCTTGATCACAAACTTGCTATAATGCATGAATACTCAAGTTGCTAGGATGAAAATGAATGAAAGAACCTTGCATTTATACTTATCCATGCTTAATATCCTAAAATTACACTGTACCAAGCCGACATATGAATTAATTAATTAAAGGAGGCTAAATCCCACCAAGATTTGAAATTAAATCCTGAAAATAACTTGAGGTGGATTAAGATTCCCTAGGTGGCGTCTTAGTCTCAAGGCTTGAAACTTAGGGCACAAACTCCAAAAAGGGGACTTTTAAGGTGCCTTAAAAATTAGTGTCCCAAGACCTTTGGAAGACAATGACACCCTAGGTGGCATTTTAGTCCCAGTCCAAAAATCAAGGAAACAACCAAAATTATTAAATTATCATTTACCCTGTGATGTTTGTCGGGATTAGCCATAAAAAGATATAATTTATTAGGATTGTGGATGCAAAATAAGACCAATTAAGACATAAATACGGATAAATAAAGCAAGGCGGGCCCAAACAAGTGTGAAAATGCAAGGGTATATGCATTTTCCTACACTATAAGTATCACTTTTGGTGAATGTTACTTTGGCTTGTTCCATGATTTTCTTGTGTTGTGATATTGTCGTTACCATAAATTGTGGGTCACCCATGGGAGAGTGATGTTGAGATATGTAATGTTTAAACTCTCTAGTTGACTCAAATTTTGGTAAAAGGGATGCTCTAAGTCATTTTGGAGCAATAGTGAGAATGGGAGATGAAAAAGATGAATAATGTGGGTAGTGATCTTTGAAAACTTCTAGGACAACACTTTTGACTTAAAGGTTTGATTGTTTTGGTGAAAGGCGTTAATGAACTTGTAAATCTTGAAGGTAGACTTGTGAATTTCAAGATAAATTTTTCCACAAAATGTGATAACCAACTCAACTAAGTGCATGGAAAAGGATCCATTTCACACACAACATAGCTAAGTTAGGGGATTGGTTTGATGATGTCTAAGTCAAAAGAGTGTTGGTGTGTCCAAAAGTTTATAAAGTTTGGTGAAGTGTGAAATATGATAAGGGGTGGATGAAATGTTTTGACTCAATGATGTTAACCTAGAGTGGACCTTTGTTTTGCAAGACCAAGGTAGTGAGAAACATGTTATACCTTTAAAGTGATCAAACCCTAATAACCCAATGTTTTTAAATGAGAATCTCTTGTAAAATATGTAGATCTAATTGTTCATTTATTAAAGAGAGCAGATAAAATATCCTTATCGATCGGTCTCAATTGGAGTGATTCTTTAAGATATGTTTATTGATAAAATTTGAACTATGATGCTTATGTTTGAAATGACGAAATTCTGACCTTCATTTTGGGACTTTGATTTAATGGGAGATCATGAAGATAAGCACAAAAAGAGGATATCTATTGCCACACAAGAGGTGGTAATATAGGCCTTTCAACCAAAATATTGGCTTTTCACTCTTGTTTGTCTAGGATGTTTGTTGCATTTCTCCACTAGCTTGGTGTTTCTTTTGTCTCAAATGTAAAGCTCCTAAAACTATTGATTATGTCTATTTGTTCTCCTTCAATTATTTCAAAGTTTGGTTATATGATAGCCAACCTAAGGTTGGGTTATTCAATTGGAGCGATCAGATGCCAAATGGTCATTATAAAGATGAGCACATGTGTGGGGTTCAATTATGAGTTTATCTTGCTTAATGAGTTTCTTTTACCACAAAAACTTGTCTTGATTAAGTTTCAAACTAAATGTCTATGTTAAAAAAATCATTCATTTCAAAAGGTCCATTATGTGAAAATCATGAAGTTAGAGCCATAGTTGCCTATGTTAACTTTGGGAAGTATGGATTGTGATATAAGCCAAAATATTTAGAAGTCTCTAAGGATAAAAATCCTTAGCACAAGCATGAATATCAAGACTTTTTAAAGGGTATCCATTCTTAGACCAAAGGGTTTGAAATTTTGAGAGAACTTGTTGATGTTTTTTTGCAATGCTTTTGAACCAAGCAAAGTATTTGACTCACTCACAAGCATTTTCAATCCTAGTTCAAGTGGGTATGTATTTATTAGTAGGCTTACCAATCATCCCCATAAGAGATGACTAATCCATGAAAATGGAATGGACAAATAGGCTATGTCAAGGAAATCTATTGTCTTAACACACCAAGCAAAAGAGTCCCTTCTCTGTTTTCTTTATTGCATCAACCAAAAATCAAACATGGTAAGTAACTTGTTGGAACGATGCTATTCCAATGCACTACCTTAAAATAGGTTTTGAAAATGGACTTGGTTAGCCACTACAAACAGGGTTTTAATGACCATATTTAGGATAAACCAGTGCTATACAGGTGGTGATTCACTCAATTAAGAGGCCTCCTAGCCCTAAGAAATATCTAATGGTTTTGACGTATCACATTGATACTAAGGGAGATATTCGTTAGTATAAGAAAAAAACACCAACTTGGTTAATGAATTTAGTCACAACAAATTATTTATATAGTAGACCAAAATGAAAGCACTGCTTGGGTTGTTCCCTCTCACAAGTTGGGAGGCAAGCCATCTAAAGGTAACACAAATTGTGAAGCTTAAAATGCTTTTTGTCACCCAATATTTCCAAAAGGCACAAGGTGAGAGGATAGGTGCTTCCAAGAAGAAAAGTATACTTGTGTGTTTCTCTTCACCCAGATTGCACGGAGTGCAAGGGGAGAGGATACACACAACAAGCACACACAAGGAAATAAAAAATGCATTCATTTTAACCTTGACAAGAATAGTGAGTTTGTTTTAAGCTCCAAATTGAAGCATTGAGATTATGTTCAATTTTAAACCGACATTGCAAAATAAGGATATTTGGGTTCAGTTTTAATCAACTTTGAACATTTATTTTAAACCCAAAAGGAAATTTAGTTGGTCCTAAAATGTGAAAAAAGCATCATAAAATGGGTTATAATTGCCCCATAAGTGTAAAAACACTTGTTACAATATATAATCAAATGATGATATGCTTCTTCACTTCAAATTTAATTTCCCAAACCTACAAAGCTAGTTAGCCTCAAAAACTTAAATCAGAGGTCAGTGACATGTTAGAAATCAAATGAAATCAAAAATTTAAAACACATGTCAAAATCCTATTTTTGTTTAGTTTACTAGTAAAAAGCAATGCTAAAATCAATTGTGTCACTGAATTTTTATCAGATGCGTTGCTATATCGAATGTGCATTGCTATATTGAGATGCATCACTTTGCAGTAAATAGTGACATCAATAGCATCACCAAATCAAATGCGTAGCTAAATCAAAATTCATGATGCGATTAAAAATAAGTTTAGTGTCGTTATTTTAATACACAATGACGAAATTTAATAGCATGTCGCTAAAATAAAACCCAAGTGTGTCACTGTATAGTGACACATATCAAGTGCATTGTTGATTTTGATGAAGTGTGTCATTGAACCTGCAAACAAAAGAAAACAAGAATCTAAAGAGAATTTCGTCAAATTCGATTAGTACTGCCCTCCTTCTAGCACCAAAAATGTGACCAATGACATAGTATAGGTTAACTACACTTGATCCATACAGATTCAAGGCATATTTAATCCACTAAGCATCGATCCCAATAAGATATTCAATGTAAACAAAGCACACAAGCCATTAATCTAACATGCTAAAAACATGAAAGCTTGAGAAACATTTATTCTAAAATATAGAAACTTATCCTATTGGGGGAGTGGTGTCACATTGATGTGGAATGGTGACCCTTTCCCAATCCCTTGGATAATATGAGCCTTTCGAATTAATTTTATTGATTAAAATCGATGAAAATTGATGAAAAAGATGAATGAAAGCATGATAAAAGCTAAATTAACATGATGAAAACTAATATGTTTGATGTAAGTGTATGCAAATCTATTCTAAATTTATGCAATATTTAAAGATGCAAGTCCTAATTAAAAAATATGCTAAATGGATGCAACTAAGTTACCATGAAAGCCATTAATGGATGCTTTAAGCTACTATGATCAATATTTTAAACTGAAAAGCTAAATGTATGCAAGATGAGTGTGATTTTCAATAGCATAAGTTTACTATCAAAAGGTGGATCCCTATTCAATAGATGCAAGGTCTATTTATAGAATAGGGAAAAAGAAACCGATGGTCAAGATTGAAAGAATCAATCAATGGTCAAGATGGAAAGAAGATGGAGGCATGGATCATGGATTCCCATCAAGGGTTGAGAATGTAAGTTGACATTTAATCAAGGGATCACAATCATGCAAAGAAGCACACTTTCAAAGCTTGCTCAAGAAGTTTATTGAAATTTTGCTACAGGGAAGAATATTCCCTTTTTTGAATGACTGAAAGGGGAGAATATGCAAGTGGATGAGTAAAATTAGCATTTTAGCAAATTAAAACAAAGTTTTAATGTGCAAAGGGGAGGGATACTCCATAGGAATATTCCCTTTTGGAGGAATTTAAGATTTTAGCATTAAATAATTAATTTATTTAATGAAAGGGGTGAGATTAGGATATTTAATTAAATAACTAGGACAACTAAGATTTATTTAATTAAATAAGAAGATAAAAGAAGGCTAATTAAATAATTTTCATTATTTTATTAGACAAGATGAAAGGTGAATATGAGAGAAAGTGAATTAACCTTTAATTAGATTAATTAGATTAATAGGTGAAAATGAATTCTTTCATAAATTAAGTTGGTTAATTTAATCAAATAAGCGAAAAGAGGATGAATTTTAAGACAAAATGATGCTAGTATATCAGATTTGAGTGTGTAGTATCATTTAAGACATTTTTAGTTGTCTAAAAAACCTGATGGTTTGCTAAGGTTTAAGGGAAGAATCTATGTACCTAACTCTGTGGAATTAAGAAATTTAGTGTAGAAAGAAGTTAATATCGCACCATATTTTGGACATCTTAGCGAATAAGATGTTGAATGATGTTCAACCATTAATTTATGGAAATGAATAAAAAGGGATGCTACAAGATTTATGGCAAGTTGCTTAGAATGTCAGATGGTGAAGGCAAACCATCATCACCCTACAAGTCTTTTGTATCCTCATGAAGTTCCAAAAAGTAAATGGAAAGTCATTAGCATGGATTTTATGCAAGGTCTTCCAATGTTAGGGAATAAGCACAATGCCATTCTAGTAACAGCGGATAAGCTTATGAAGATGGCTCTTTATGTACTAGAGAATCTAACTAATGGAGCTCCTATTATAGCTTGAAAGTTTATTCAAGAGGTATTTAGGTTGCATGAAATTCCTGAGAAGATTATTTCTAACAGGGATGCTTGTGTGACATCTAGGTTTTGACAAACCACATTTTCTTTGCTTGGGACTCAATTGAACATAAGTTTAGCATATTATTAGGAAATTGATGGTCAAACTGAAAGAGTGAACCAAGTGTTAGAGAATCTACTGAGAATGTATTGCATGTATCAACAATACAAGTGGGAGGATTATTTACCTTTGGTTGAATTTGCATATAACAACTCTTATCATTCTAAAATCAAGAACTCCTATAAGATGAGATAAGCTAGAGGATAGGATAAGCCTTGGGCGAGAAATATTAGAAGAAATGGAGGAGAAAGTGGGTATTATTAAGCAAAGGCCCTAGCACAAGCTAATTATAGATAGAAGAGTTATGTAGCTTTCAAGTGGGTATTGAGACATTTCTCAGTAGTGGAGGAAGTTTTGTTGAGTTAAACCTCACAAGAGTCCTATAATGTTTGGAAAGTCATCCAAACTATCTCATCATTATGTAGGTCCTTTTGAGGTTCTCAAGGAAGTTAACCCTGTTGCATATAGAATTGCTTTGTCACCAACTCTTTCTAGGATGCACAATGCCTTTCATGTGTCATACCTTAAGAAGTACATGCTAGGGGATAACCATGCTATTTATTGGAATTATTTATAGGTACAAGACCCAAGAGTGGTAACAATCGAGCCTCTCAAGGTGCTCAGAACATCTTCACTTATGTAATGGAGAGGTTCTACAATGCAATGTGTGGGATCAATATGAAAAATATTATGCCACTTGGGAGGACTATGGTGAGATGAAGGAAAAGTTCCCTCAAGTCTTGCTAGATTATGAAAACTCTTGAAAAACAATGTTTTACATTTTATGTTTTGTGTTCAAGTTTGATACTTAAAAAAAAAAATCAGGGATGATGATTCACAAGGGAGGAATATGTTACACACTGTTGTGTTGTTACCTATTTACTATTACCTTGATGGGTTAAAATGATTTAATATATGATTGTGTTTTGAATATGAATCTTGATGGAAAATTTGATGAATGGATTTTCAATTCAATTTGATATTTTAATTGTTCTGACTTGATGAAAATATATGATGCATGCAAATGTAATGTTTTAAGCTAACTACTATTGTGATGCACTAAGCTGAATGTAAGAATAGATTCAACCCTTCAAAAGAGAGGGGGGAGTATCACTCAGGAGAAGAACTTGGTTTGGTAACCCTTGATGAGCCTAATTAAGCATACACACACTCACATCCTAGTTGGTCTAGTTGATTTGAGATAGTTCTAGAATTGGTGAGTAACCTTTTTTCAAGGTTTGATTATGTTTTGTATTGGTATGTGGTTTTAGTCTTTGAATGTTCCTATTTTGGGATATGTGATTGAGTCTTTGTGATAAGAATAAGCTCTTAATTATATTATAGTTTATATAATAATCAAAGGATATATACATGGAATGTATATATGTATGTATGTACATGTCTCCAATAAATCATATATATGAATATATACCTACATGCATATATGTAGATAGATGTAATTACATATATTCATGTACAAATATATCATGTGCATGAGAGTATCAATCGGAAAAGCAAGAAATATATATGGCTTTAGGAAAATTCACCACCAGCAATTCATCGCCAAAAAATTCACTGCCAATAATTCACCGTGGGAAAATTCACCGCCATGACAAATTAACCTCATGGAAAATTCACCACCAACAATTCATGACGGTGAATTTTCCATGTAGTGAATTTTTCATGGTGGTGAATTTTCCTATTGTGAATTGTTGGATGTGAATTTTCTGATGGTCAATTGCTAGCTGTGAATTTTCCTGATTCCCATATATATACACACATTTTATATATATGCACCAATCAACGAATATGTGAATATATGTGTTTAAGTATGGATATAAATTTTTTTATATATATACATAATATATATATTAATATATGTGTATAGAATTATGTTAATGTAAATGTATATACATATATATTAATATGTACATATACATGTATGTATATTTATTATAATTATTTTGATATATGTTTATATATATATTTAATTGGTGAGTAATGCATTTAATAATCATGTGAATATATTTATATATTAATATATATGTATATATTATAAAAGACATAAGATATATATATATATATATATATATTATTGTTTGATATATAGTAAAAGTGCTTTGTAATAAACATAAAACATTATTAAAGCGTTGCCTTATATATAATAATAGTTAAAGTTAAATTCTGCACATATAGTGCATGAAGGGAATAAGCCAAAAGGCTTATGAACAACACATAAAGTAGAAGCAAATGTTGATTCAAATGTTGCTCACTTTTTCTAAAAACTACGCATGAAATAAGGCATGTAAAGTATGAAGGTGGTTCTTGTAGACACTTAAAATTGTCCTGCATGATATTACACACTTGAATCTGGTCACTAACATTGTTTCATCCGAAAATTCACCTTATTTTTGACCGTTCAATTGAATAATCTTCATTGTTTAATTGAATGCACCAATTTCTTCTGTTAATCAAATGATCACTATTATTTGGATAATTCACCCTTTCACACTAAATTTTATCCTCTCTAATTGAATAATGCAAATTATTTAAATCAAACACCTTATGTCCTCTCATTTAATTGAATAATCCCAAATTATTTAATTACATGTCATTTGCATCCCCTTTTCATTAAATAAATTATTTAATGGTATCTTAATTTCACTCAGCTTGGACAATTAAAACTTTGTTTTAATTAACTAATTACTAATTTTCCCTCACCCATCCACTTACATGGGAATATTCCCTTGGAATATTCTCCCATTTGAGCTCCAAAAAATGAGTATTCTTTTGTAACAAACTTTAAAAGTGTGTTTCCTTTGATCATTGTGAGCCATTGATTAACTCTTTGATCCATATGATCTTACTTTCTCATCCATTGATGAGAATCCTTGATCCATGCCTTCACCTCGCTTTTCATCTCAACCATTGATTGATCAATTTCATCTTGGCCCTTGATTCTCTATTTTCTCCTATAAATACCTCACATTTTGGAGAAATATAGGTCCACTTCCATCAAAGAAAAGTTATGTTGTACATTTGAATACTATCTTTATTCATCTTGCACTATTATTAAGCTTTTTCATCCATCTTTAGCATAGTTTCATCAATATTAGCTTAGTTTTCATCAATGGAATTCAATTAGATGAGGTTTGGAGTTTTAGATTAGGTTTCTTTTGTGCTTTCATGGTTTATTTCATGCTTAGTTTAATGGTTTCTTGGTTTGAAGCTTTCAAAAATTTCATTGGGATCATGGCTTAGTTAGTTAAATATAACTTAAATTCATTTCGATCTGGTGTATTTAGCTCATACTATGACTATGATAATATTTTGGTGGTAGAAGGAGGGATTTACTAACCAAATTTGATGAGTTTCTCTTGAGATTCCCGTGTATTACAGTTTACAGCTAGAGAGACACCTTTGATAGCTATAGTGATGCTTTTGAATATGGTGATGCCTTTGACTCAGCTACAATGACTCTTTTGAATATGGTGATGCCTTTGACTCAGCTACAACAACGCTTTTGAAATATTGTGACTTTAAAAATTGCAATGCTATTATGTTTTTGATTAATAATGTGATTTTGAATATTGTGATATTATTGATATAGCAATGTTATTGACGTCACTAGTTTCTGTAGGTTGATGCTATCACATTTCACCAGAGCAACACATTTGACTTTCAACGATGTATTTGACAGGTTTAAAGTGACACTATTGTAGAACAACGAAGCTTTTGCAGGTAAAATAGAGAGTTAACTTTTCATATGTGCTTTAAATTTTTAGTTTCATATCCCTCTAATCTTTTACTGACATCTGGTTTTGTTTTTTTGAGGTTAACTAATTTTGGAGATTTGGAAAGGAGTGAAAAACTAGGAAATTATTTACCCCAACTTGTTGGGGTCATAACTTTCTACTCGGTGATTCTCAAGCCCATTTATTGGTGGGCTATATAAATCTTGTGAATGAACCAAAAGGAAAGTAACTTGTATCCATGACTGGCTACCAATCATGCCTACTCTCATGTGAATGAATGGGTCAGTTAGGGGAAGCTAGAGACTTTAGTTTCTTAGTGTGTTGTATATCGCATGATGTTCATGATGTAATTAAACACCTTTTCTTAGTAACCTATCCTTTTTTTCTGAAGCATTCTTTGAAAGTGGGCATTGGAATTTTACTTCCAAGAAGTTACATACCAAGTCCGATTTATGGTTGAGGAATAGAGCTCAAGATTTCATTCTCTTGTACAAAATATTGAGGTGGTGATATACCTATATTTGTTCCCTCCATAAGTTGCATGTAAAATCACCCCTTTGGGGCATGAGGTAGGCACACCTCAAAGAACGTACCTACTTGAGCTAGGATTGTTATTTCTTGTTCTTTTTGAGTTAGATTGATGCATTGCTTGGTTCTAAAATAATTTTAACAAACATCAACATGTTTTTCAAATTTCAAACCCTTTGGACTTAGTGTGAATACCTTTGAAAAGTCCTATATTGCTGCTTGTCCCTAAGGATTTTATCTCTAGAGGATTCTAAATATTTGGACTTATATATATTATTTCACACTTTCCAAAGTCAACATAGGAGACTATAGCCTCACCTTTTTGATTTTCACATATTGGATTTTGTGGAATGAAAATTGCTTAAGTCATATACATTTTAGTTTGAACTTAATTAAGACATCTTGATGTGGTAATAAAGCAATTTCACTAAATAAAATCTTAAAACCAAATGAACATACCACATGTATTGGGCTTATTTTCAAAGCACATTGACTCACAAGCAACAAAGTGAAACAAGGAAAGTATTTCCAAACATTGAATCCAAGTTCTATTATCAAAACATTGAGTTCTTAGGTTTATCACTCTTAGGGTAAAGCATTTTTTTCACTACCTTATTCTTGTAAACTAAGATCCCTCTCTAAACATTAGGATTAAACATCTCATCCATCTCACAACACCTTTATCATCTCACTTCACAAAACAACTTTAGAAACTTTGGACACATCAACATTATAGACTTAGGCTATCATCAAATCAATCCACTAACTTAGCTATATGTGTGTAAATGAATCCTTTTCCATACACTTAGTTAAGTTAGTCATCATCCTTTTGAACTAGTCTATCTTAAAGGTCACAAGTCTACCTTTATATTCACAAGTTCATTAGCATCTTTTATCCAAAACATAAAAAAATTAAACCTTTAGTCTAAAGTGTTGTCCAAATTTTAGAAAGTTCATCATCCATATCACTCACCTCTTTCATCATCCAATTCCATCAAAGAAAAGTTATGTTGCACATTTGAATACTATCTTTATTCATCTTGCACCATTATTAAGATTTTTCATCCATCTTTAGCATAGTTTCATGAATATTAGCTTAGTTTTCATCAATGGAATTCAATTAGATGCTCATTTTATCAAAGGGATTGGGAAGGGGTTGTCATTCCATATCAATACAACACCAATCTCCCAATGGGATGAGGTTTGGAGTTTTATATTAGGTTTATTTTGTGCTTTCATGGTTTATTTCATGCTTAGTTTAATGGTTTCTTGGTTTGAAGCTTTCAAACATTTCATTGGGATTGTGGCTTAGTTAAAATATAGCTTAAATTCATTTGGATCTGGTGTATTTAGCTCATACTATGACTATGATCATAGTTCCATATTTTGTAGAGAGTGGGAAATAAAAGAAGTCTATTTCCTACACCATAGCCAAGCAAAGCCATCTGATAAACGTGAGACTCAGTCTCAACCATGAGCTGGTTGAGGTAGTCAACTTATATTGCAACAAGGAAAGTTGTAGGTTGATTTTTTGTAAGTTTAATATTTTTTGTCATCAAGATATCGATGACTCATTCTTAACTAAGAAGCTGGACTATTTAGGTGTTTGCAAACTAATGTTTTGATCAACCACCTCTCACCTCTTGAGCCTAGTTGATGCATTTAGAATAGGAAGGTGGTAGATTTGGTAGCTTATTTGTAGCATTAAGATGATCATATTTTAGTATATAAAGAGGTATCCTCTCCACCCTTTGTTACAATTATTCATTTTGATTTCCTTATCCATGATTTTGTTGTAGTTTTCTATGCAAGAATAATTTGAGAGTTTTTTGGTGAGAAAGAGAGCTATCTTTGTGAGCTTGCAATTGTTGAAAGCTTTGTGAAGAGGCTAGAATTTGGAGATAGGTTGGGCTTAGAAGGAGTAGCTATCGTGATTATGAAGGCTGAATTTGGAAATGAGTATTATTAGTTGGAACTATAATCCAGGCATGTTGATTTTTATTCCTCTATTATTTTATGATTGAAAGGTTATTTGTTTATAAATTCCTTTGTTTGGGAAAGATTGATTTTGAATGCATGATAAGTTTTTTTTATGAACTTGATTTATTTCCTAGTTTGGGACAATCTTGTGTGATTCATGGTTGAGTCTTGAATTGGTGAAACCCTTGTATTTGGGAATACATATACATACTATATTATAATTTGCATAGATTTAATGCTACTAGAACTATTCATAGTTTGTCAAGACTATATGGATTTTGTATGAAAGTGAAATGTGGAATATGTTTTTATCTTATAGTACTTTTATGAAAATGTCATTTTTGATTGTGGGTGGGTAGCTTGGTTATTCTTGTGGTTAGATAATTGATGGGAAATCCTGAGTAGCCTAGTTGGTCACTTAATATGTGTGCATATATGGTTAGCATGGTTATACTTGGGGTTAGATAATCCATGGGAAAGGGTGTAACCTAGTTAGTCATCTTTCTATAATCTATTTATTCTTGTGGCTAGAATAATCCATGGGAAAGGGAGTAACCTAGTTATTTAGTTTGTCAAGTCTTGGTTATTCCTAGGGTTAGGATAATCCATAGGAAAGGGAATAACCTTGTTGGCTAGTTTGTTATGTCATCACCTTATATTGAATGTGTGTTATGATTGTGAATGGTTATTACCACATTGAGCTAAAGGGTGGGTGGAAAAATGACTTGCACTTGATGTACTTGGTGTTGAATTCTTTTTCCAAAGTAGTGTAAGTAGCCATTGTTTACACTGTCAGTTCATTGTGATCCAAGATTGCATTCTAGGAAGGTAATCATACATGTAGGTTGTAGCTAATATATGGTAACTCTAGATATATAGGACACTCGGAGACAAACCACAGAGGTGTAGATCAACATGCAAAACTTGAAGAAGAGCACTCAGAGAACATGACTTTTGAAGAAAGGATGTTCAGGGCTCTATCAGGTAGTCTTAAACTAGAGGAGTTAATAGATTGGTTGAATGACCTAGTAAAATTATTTGAATGGAAGCCTATGATAGAGGAAAATAAGGTAAAATTTGCATGCACCAAGTTAAAGGGTCATGCTATGATTTGGTGGGATCATTTGCAGAAAGAAAGAACTAGAAAATGAAAGGATAAAATTAGGACCTGGAATAAGATGGAGAAGTTGAGAGACAAATTTCTTCCTCTGGACTATGCACAAAGCCTTTCCCGTAGGTTTTAGAACTTGAAGCAAAATTTGTCTACTGTGGAGGATTATACAAATGAGTTTTATAAATTGTCAATTCGCGTGGAGCACCAAGAAATTGATGAGAAAATGGCTGCAAGGTATGTGAATGGTCTTAAATTTTCTATCCAAGATTAATTAAGCATGCATAAGGTTAGTAGCATGGAAGAGGAATACCAATTAGCCTTAAAGGAAGAGGAAGAAAAACTAACAATGCTTTCAAAGGAAAAGAGAAGCAAGGAGGGGCACATTATCTCCATCAAGAGGTGGTTTGAACTATAATAGAGGAGAATCATCCCAAGGAACAAAGAAAGTAGAAGATACCTGACAAAATAACCCAAATCAACAAAGAGGAAGAGGATTTTAGAGGGGCATAGGTTACAATGGTGGTAGAGGATGAGAAAACCAAAAAATACCTTTTATTTGTTTTAGGTGTGGTGAAGAGGGTCATAGAGCATTTGAATGCTCAAACTATAACATGCAACAACAAAAACAAGAAGAGAAACCTAGATTGAACTTGGCCTAAATTGAGAATGCAGAAGGAGCTGAATCTCAAGTTTCACTAGATGTGGGGGAAAATATTATAATGAGGAGAGAAATGGTGATCCTAGAGAAAGATAAAAATTAAGTTGAGGTCATGAAGGTTCTTTGTTACAGACAAATATCTTTCAAACTAGATGCACTTTAGGGGGAAAGGTATGCCAAGTTATTATTGATAGTGGTAGTTGTGAGAATATGGTTTCTATAGAGATGGTAGATAAATTGAACCTACAATATGAGAAGCATCCCCATCCCTACCATATTGCATGGTTTAAAAAGGGGAATGAAGTCATTGTTGACAAAAGGTGTTTGATCAAGTTCTCTATAAGCAAGAATTACAAGATGAAATATGATGTGATGTCATCCCAATGGATTCATGTCATGTGTTACTAGGGAGGCCATGGAAATATAATAAAAAAATCATGCATGATGGGGAGAAAAATACATACATATTTTGGAAGGATGGATCTAAAGTCATCTTACTTCCCCTTAAAGATGAAGGGACAACTAAAAATATGTTGACAAAAAGAGAGCTTGTTAAGGAAAGGAAGGTGACAAGATTCTGCTATGCATTAATGGTACAAAGAGGATAAGGAGAAGGGGAAGAAATAAAAAATACCCACTGAAGCAACAAAGGTACTAGAAGAGTATGTTGATATTATACCAAATGAGTTACCTAATGGTCTTCCGCCAAAGAGGGATATTTAGCACTACAATGATCTAATCCTAGGATCATATTTACCTCATTAGGTAACATATAGAATGAGTTCTACACAACATGTAGATCTCAGTAAGCAAGTGACAGAGCTTATAAAGAAATGCATTGTGAGAGAAAGAATGAGTCTATTGGATGTTGTGGTTGTGTTGCTGATATGTGGTTGTCATTGATGTTAACACTATTAGCATTAATGCATTAGAAGCTATATATGTCAAGGATATTGAGAAAATTGTAATGAAATGAGTTGTAGGTTGTCAGTGGTGAAGTGAAGTTTAGTCTATTGGTGAGTTTTGTACGTTGATGATCAGAGGTTGTGGGCTAAAGGGTTTGTTGTTGAGTATATCTAGTTTATCCATGTTGAGTTTTAAAGATCCATGTGAAGTTTTGATAGAGTTATGAAGATTTGTATTTTGACAATTTTTCTGTTGCTTTAGTTGGTGTTCCTAATTGAAGATGATGTGATTCCAGTTAGTTCAGTTGTTATAGATGCTTCTTTGGTGGTTCATGTTGTTTTTTGATGTTTCTAGATCATGCTCTATCTTTTTTGCACGTCTACATCGATCATTGTGTTCATGACTGGCGATCTTCTCTTGCGTGTTCATATTTTTCATGTTTTTGGCCAACAAGGTGTTTGTAGCGTGTTGTGGATCCTCGAACTGAAATTGTTTGGAGTATTTTTATGTTGGAGATGTTGATTTGGGTCTTCATTATGTTGTGTCCAACCTTGGTTGTTTCACATTAATAATTGTTATTAAATTGGGCCGACAACTTATATTCATTTTATTATTTTGTTGAAGTTGACATGTAGCAATGTAATATCTTGTTGTGGATATATATAAGTGATTGTTTATTCAAATTGAAGTGTGATTCTATATGGTGTGTGTGAATACTATTATAAATCATTTGAAGGTAGAGCAGAGAGTGAAGAAGAGTGAAGAGTGAAGAAGAGTGAAGAATTTTTCATGTGCTTAACCAAAACTATGATCAGGCATTAGCAGATGTTATTTTATCAGTTCAAATCCCTACTGATGTAATCCAAATCTTTTTGTAAGATAGTGTGTCTTCCTTTGGGCTATGAGCCTTGTTGTAATTGAGCAATGAGCTCTAGGAAGTGTGCCTGAATGCATGTGGATTCCCCATTTTCATTCTTTATACTTTTAATAGGGTATAATCTTCTGGACTAACCTCCACTGTGGTTTCTCCCCTAACAGGGTTTCCACATAAAAATATTGGTGTTATGTGTGTTTCTGATGTGTTGTTGATTTATGTTTTCATGGTTAATAATCAAATTAGAGATTAAAGGTTAATAAGTTGAATAAGTTTTAAATTTCTATGACAACTGATTCACCCCCCTCTCTCAATTGTTTTCCCTTGTGTTTCCAAAAATTGGTATCAGAGCAGGTTCCTTGGAAGAAGTTTAACAACTTAAGGTGATTCGAGATGGTGACTTATAAGAAGGATATTCCAAGATTTGATGGAACAAATTATTCTCTATGGAAGAATCGAATGGAGTGTCATTTGAGATGCATTGGTGAACCCTTCTAGAACATTACAAGTAATAGATATGTTATTCCACCGAATGGTCCTACTACTACTGCTAAGATTAGAGATGTTGAGTATAATATCAAGGCTAAGGAAGCATTGTTGAGTGCTTTGACTGATACTGAGATGAAAAATGTGATGGATCTGAAGACTGCTTATGAGACCTAGAAAAAGTTAGAAACCTTGTATCAAGGTGATGCTAATGTGAAGATTGCTAAGTTGCAGAGTCTGAAAGGGAAGTATGAAATGTTGAGAATGGGTGATGATGATAATATTACTAATTTCATGCAAAGAGTGAATGAGCTTATGTGTGGTATCAGATGTGCTGGTGGACAATTGGATGAATCAGAGATTGTTGCTAAAGTACTTAGATCCTTGCTTGCTTCATATAAAGTCAAAGCTAGTGCTATTCAATAGCTCCAAACTATAACAAATGTAACTAGAGATATGTTGATTGGTAAGCTTATTGCTTTTGAGTTGAGTGAATTTGGTGATGCCCTTCCTAAGGTTGAATTTGCATTCAAGGCCACTACTTCCGGAAGAGATAAACAAAGATATGATTTGGGTGAGAGTTCATCTAGAAAGACATTCAAGTATGAGGATGAAATGAGATAGATTGAAGAAGAAGAAAGAAATCTAGAAGAGCTAGAAGCACTTATTATCAAAAGAGTAGTGAGAGGAAAAGGTAAGTATGAAGGAAAATTGCCTCTTAAATGTCTTTCTTGGAATAAGATAGGTAATTTTTCCTAAAGAGCTTCTAAGCCAAGACATAACAAGGCTAGATTTCAAAGGAAGTGTTACTATGCTGCTAATGAAGGTGTGACAAATGATGAATCTAATAAAGGAAATGGAAGTGATGATGAATGGGTATTTATTGCTATCAAGGAAAATAATCCTGTGTCTACTGAATCTACTAGTTGTACAAATGTGGAGAAAGCCCTAGCTACTCAAGTTGAAGAGAAAGATGAATGGGTGATTGATAGTGGATGTTCACATCATATGTTAGGAGACAAAAGTAAGTTTGTGATCCTAGAAAGGAATGATGGTGGTGTTGTGAGATTTGGTGATAATACAGTTGGTGTGATCCATGGCAGAGGATGTATTTCTCTTGATGGTAAGCATAATACTGATGATTTCCTATATGTGGAAGGCTTGAAGAATAATCTTTTAAGTGTTGGTTAGATGGTTGATAAGGGATAAAATCTTTAATTCAAGGATGGAAAGTGCAGAATATTGAGTTTCGGAAATGTGATTGCATCAGGTACAAAAAAAAAAAGGTAATATCTTTCACTTGAGTGTTTCTAGTAAAAGTTGTTTGATTGCTCAAGTTGATGAAAGTTGGTTGTGGCATAGGAGAATGTGTCATGTTAACTTTGATAATATTGTCAAGATAAGTTCTACTAAGGCTATGAGAGATCTACCTAAGTGGATGAAACCTACTAATGCCATGTGCAAGGAATGTCAATTAGGAAAGCAAACTAGA
The DNA here is from genome assembly GCA_007258455.2 of Sequoia sempervirens. Lineage (NCBI taxonomy): Eukaryota > Viridiplantae > Streptophyta > Pinopsida > Cupressales > Cupressaceae > Sequoia > Sequoia sempervirens. The sequence continues at coordinate 20,783 of VDFB02334684.1, read as the reverse complement.
ATTTAATTTTAGAGTAAACAACATTGTTCTAATGAGTTGTTGGAGCCTGTGCATACTAATCTATGTGGTCCTGCTAAAGTCAAAAGTTTACAAGGTTACAGGTATTTCTTGTTACTCATTAATGATTATTCTAGAATGACGTGGGTTACTTTCTTAAGGGAGAAATCTGAAGCTCTAGAGAAGTTCAAGATATTTAAGGCTATGGTTGAGATAGAGGTAGGTCTGAAGATTAAATGTTTGAGATTAGATAGAGGTGGTGAATTCACATCCAGAAAATTTAATTCTTTTTGTGAAGAACATGGAATAAGAAGACAATTATCTGCATTGTGGAACCCTCAACAAAATAGAGTTGTGGACAGGAAGAACATGACAACTGAAGAAGCTGCTAGAACTATGATGTTGGAAGGAAATGCCCATCATATCTACTAGAGAGAAGTTGTGAGTACTGCTCTGTATACATTCAACTAGGTACAAATCAAAAATGATACTGGTAAGACCCCTTATGAGTTGTGGTATGGTCATAAACCTACTGTTAGATATTTCAAAATCTTTAGAAGCAAATGTTATATCAAAAGAGATGAAGATATAGGAAAGTTTGATGCTAGGAGTGATGAAGGTATCTTTTTGGGTTATTCTACTAAAAGCAAGGCCTACCAGTGTTATAATAAGAGGTTGAGGAAAATGGTTGAAAGTGAAAATGTCAAGGTTGATGAAGACATAGGTATACCATCTAGAACCTGTGGATATGATTCTGATGATCATAATGACAATAGAAATAAAGGGAAGAAAGTTCAGACTACAAATCAAGTGTAGATCAATCCGGTGAATCAGGAAAATCAAGAAGGAGAAACTAGTGGAAGTGCAAAAGAAAGAACATAAGATCCTAAAGTTGAAGAACATCCTAAGAAGACTCTGAGGTATGTAAGATTAAATCATTCAGAAGATCAGATCATAGGTAATAAGAACAAAGGTGTCTAGACTAGAGAAAGATTGTAGAAGAATACAATTTAATTTCAAAGACTGAGCCTACTAGTGTGAATGAAGCTTGTAAAGATGAGCATTGGGTTGAAGCAATGAAAGAGGAGCTAAAGAAAATTGAAAAGAATGATACATGGATTCTTGTTCCTAGACCTAAGGATAAAAATGTAATTGGAACTAAATGGGTCTTTAGAAACAAATTGAATGAGAAGGTGAAGTGGTTAGAAACAAAGCAAGATTGGTATGTAAAGGATATTCTCAAATGGAAGGAATTGATTTTGAAGAAACTTTTGCCCCTATTGCTAGAATTGAAGCTGTGAGATTGTTTCTTGTTTATGTTGCTTACACTTGAACTACAAGGTTTAGATGGATGTCAAGTCAACATTTCTAAATGGAGAATTGGAAGAAGAAGTGTATGTTGAGCAACCTGATGGATTTTAGTTGACTGATAAGGGACATATGGTGTGTCGGTTGAAGAAAGCTTTGTATGGAATCAAGCAAGCCCCTAGAGCATGGTATGCCAGATTGGACAAGTACTTGCTGAAGCTTGGATTTAACAAAGGTACTACTGATAGTAATTTGTATTTCAAGATTGATGATACTAAAGATTTAATTGTTGAGGTATTTGTTGATGATATCATTTTTGGAGGAGATGATGGTTTTTGCATGAATTTTGTTGATGAGATGAAGAGTGAATTTGAGATGTCTATGATTGGAGAGATGAAATTATTTTTGGGATTGCAAATTACTCAGTTAGATAAAGGGATCTTTATTTCTCAGTCCAAGTATGTGTAAGAATTGCTAAAGAAGTTTGGTATGGAAGATTCAAAGCCAGTTGGTACACCCATGGTGACCGAATGCAAGCTAACAAAAGATGATGATTCTCCGAAGGAAAATCATACTAGATACAGATCAATGATTGGTGGATTTCTTTATCTGACTCAAACTAGGTTTGATATCATGAATGTTGTATGTATTGTTGCAAGATTTCAAGCTGATCCTAAGGAATCTCATGTGACTGTTGTGAAGAGAATTTTCAGATACTTGAAGGGAACAATTGATTTTGGCCTATGGTATCCTAAAGATGATGATCTTACTTTGAGTGCCTTTATTGATGTTGATTGGGCAGGAGATGTGAATGAAAGAAAAAGTACTAGTGGTGGAGCATTTTTCTTAGGAAAGAAGCCGATTTCATGGTTTTAAAGTAAAAAGTAGAATACCATTTCTTTATCTATAGATGAGGCAAAATAGATTGCTGCTGCTAACAATTATACTCAATTATTGTGGATGAAACATATGTTGAAGGATATTAGAGTTGTGTATGATGAGCCTATTCCTATATTATGCGATAATTCAAGTGCTATTAACATTTCTAAGAATTTAGTGTTGCGTTCAAAGACAAGCATATATCTATCAAGTTTCACTTTTTGAGGGAGAAGGTGAGTGAAAAGGAAGTTAGATTGGAGTATGTACCTACTAAGGAGCAAATTGCAGACATCTTTACCAAGCCGTTGCCTAAGGATACTTTTGAGTATCTCAGAGGAAAGTTAGGGGTGATTACCGCTCCTAATCAGAACTAAGGATGATTTTTTTTGCATCAGTCAGTGCATTTCATAGTCATATCTTAAATCAGATTGATGTTGTGGTGGCTTCTACTCAACGGGAGTAGTCAGATGTTCAAATGTTCAGATATGTGGTTTAGAGTTTGTGTGGAGAAAATAGATCTTTGTCATTGATGTCAAAGGGGGAGAAGATCATGTGAAAAACTATAAGTTATCTAGGGAGAAGAATCTTGTGGGGAGAAGAGAGTCATATGAAATAATTGAGAGAGAAGAGTAAGAACCTAAGGGGGAGTAACTATCAAGAGATAGTTGGTTGCGTTGATGGTGTTTTTCACATCATGTGTTGCCATCAATGCCAAAGGGGCATATTGTTGGATGTTGTGGTTGTGTTGCTTATATGTGGTTGTCATTGATGTCAACACTATTAGCATTAATGCATGAGAAGCTATATATGTCAAGGATATTGAGAAAATTGTAATGGAATGAGTTGTAGGTTGTCAGTGGTGAAGTGAATTTCAGTCTATTGGTGAGTTCTGTACGTTGATGATCAGAGGTTGTAGACTAAAGGGTTTTTTTTTGAGTGTATCTAGTTTATCCACATTGAGTTTTAGAGATCCGCATGAAGTTTTGATCGAGTTATGAAGATTTGTATTTTGACAAATTTTTTGTTGCTTCAGTTGGTGTTCCTAATTGAAGATGATGTGATTCTAGTTAGTTTAGTTGTTACAAATGCTTCTTTGGTGATTCATGTTGTTTTTGGATGTTTCTAAATCATGCTCTATCTTTGTTGCATGTTTGCATTGATCGTTGTGCTCGTGATTGGTGATCTTCTCTTGTGTGTTCATGTTTTTCATGTTCTTGCCCAACAAGGTGTTTGTAGCATGTTACGGATCCTTGAACCAAAATTTTTTGGAGTATTTTCATGTTGGAGATGTTGATTTGGGTCTTCATTATGTTGTGGCTAACCTTGGTTGATTCACATTAATAATTTTTATTAAATTGGGCTAACAATTTATATTCATTTTATTATTTTGTTGAAGTCAACATGTAGTGATGTAATCTCTTGTTGTAGATATATAAGCGATTGTTTATTCAAATTGAAGTGTGCTTATGTATGGTGTGTGTGAATAATGTTCTAAATCATTCGAAGGTAGAGCAAAGAGTGAAGAAGAGTGAATAAGTGTTCATGTGCATAACTGGAACTGTGATCAGGCATTAGTAGATGCTATTTTATTAGTTCAAATCCCTGCAGATGTAATTTGAATCTTTCCAGAAGATAGTGTGTCTTCCTTTGGGCTATGAGCCTTGTTGTAATTGAGCAATGAGCTCTAGGAAATGTGCCTAAATGCATGTGCATTCCCCATTTTCATTCTTTATACTTTTAATAGGGTATAATCATGTGGACTAACCTCCATCGTGGTTTTTCCCCTAATAGGGTTTCCACGTAAAAAATATTGGTGTTGTGTGTTTCTGATGTGTTGTTGATTTATAATTTCATGGTTAATAATCAGATATGAGATTAAAGGTTAATAAGTTGAATAAGTTTTAAATTTTTGTGACAATTGATTCACCCCCCCTCTCAGTTGTTTTCCCTTGTGTTGCCAACAAAGTCCCATGCTGTTGTACCAACATTGTTGAATCCAAAGAAGGATGGTATATGGAGGATGTGTACAACTAATAGATAAATCAATGAAATTACCATCAAATATCAATTTCCAATAGCTCATTTGGATGTGCTTGCAAGGGCTAAATATTTCAGTAAAATTAATTTATGAAGTGGATACCACCATATTTGGATTCGAGAAGGCGATGAATGTAAAACTACCTTCAAGACTAGAGATGGACTATATGATTGGATGGTGATACCATTTGGGTTGTCTAATGCACCTAGTACTTTCATGATCTACTGATGAATAGTGTGTTGTGATCTTATATTGGTAAGTTTGTTGTTTATTTTGATGACATTCTAATTTTCAGTAAAAGTAAAGAGGAACATTTGCAACATTTGAGGATCATATTGGATGTGTTGAGAAAAGAGAAGCTTTATGCAAACTTGAAGAAGTGTAAGTTTATGTAAGAAATTTTTCTATTCTTTGGATTTTTCATCTTTGTAGAAGGTGTCAAGATGGATTTAGAAAATATTAGAGCAATTTTGGAGTGGCCTAGTCCTATGAGCATAACATAGGTAAGAAGTTTTCATGGATTGGCCACATTCTATCAAAAATTTATTCATAATTTTAGTAGCATTGTAGTACCCATAACAAATTACACCAAAGGAAAGGAATTCATGTGGACCAATGAAGTTGAGGAAAGTTTTAAGTTTCTGAAGAAGAAGGTAATTGAAGCTCCCATACTAGCATTACCAAATTTTGACAAAGTGTTTGAAGTAAATTGTGACACCTCACATGTAGGCATTGGAGCTATCTTTAGCCAAGAAGGCAGACCAATAACCTTTTTTAGTGAGAAGATGAATGAGGTAAGGAATAAATATTCCACATATGATGTAGATTTATATGCAATTGTGCAAGCATTGTGACATTGGAGGCATTATTTAGTGTTGAAGGAGTTTGTGTTATTTACAGATCTTATTGCATTAAAATACCTAAATACTCAAAAGAGATTGAATAGTAGACATGAAAAATGGGTAGATCTTTCTTACAAGGCTACACATCTTTTTTGAAGCACAAGTTAGGAAGGCATAATTAGGTTGTAGATGCTTTGAGTAGGCGTACTATTCTTTTGAAAATAATGGAAAATGAGGTAATTGGGTTTGATGCAATCAAAGATCTATATGCCTCTAACAATGATTTTGGGAGATTGTGGAAAAGTTGAAGAATCTAGTTTCTAGAAACATGGATCATATTCATGACTAAATATCTTATGTAGGATGGCTACCTCTTCAAAGGAAAAAAACTATGCATTCTAGTTGGCTCTATGAGAGAAAATATTATCAAAGAGTTTCATAATGGTCGCTTGGCTAGGAATTTTGGAAAGATAAGACAATAGCCTTATTAGAAGATAAATACCACTGGCCTAAGATGAAAAGAGACATAACCCAGTATGTGGCAAGGTTCAGGATTTGTCAAGTGGCTAAAAGACACTTAGAAAATGCAAGGTTGTATAAGCCATTACCAGTACCCACAAAACCATGGATAGATTTAAGCATGAAATTTTTGTTGGGGCTTACAAACACACAAATAGGTAATGATTCCATTTTTTTAGTTGTTGATAGGTTCTCTAAGATGGCTCATTTCATTTCTTGCAAGAAAATTAGTGATGCAACAAAAGGTGGCATAGTTATTTTTTATAGAAATTGTTAGATTGCATGGTGTTCCAAAAGCCATTACCTCTGATAGGGATACCAAGTTTTTGAGCCACTTTTGGAGAACTTCATGGAAGAAGATGAGGACTAAGTTAAATTTTTGTAGTTCCTATCACCCCCAAACATATGGGAAAACAAAGGTCGTCAACCAGAGTTTGGGAAACTTGTTGAGGTGCATTGTTGGGGAGAATCCCAAATAGTGGGATTTGGCATTACCCCAAGCATAATTTGTCTACAATAGTTCCATGAATAAATCAATAGGTAAATCACCATTTCAAGTTGTTTATGGTAGGAATCCTAAGGGTGTTTTAGATTTGGTGTAGCTACCACTTGGAGATAGAACCAGTGCTGACAAGGAAGCATTTGTAGAATTCCTTCAATAGTTGCACACAAAGAAAAAAGCTGGAAGCAAGTAATGAGAGGTGCAAAACTATGTCAGATGCTAGTTGGTGATTTCAAGTTTTTAATGAAGGTGATCTAGTGATGGTTTATTTGTGAAGAGAGCAATTTCTTATAGGAGATATGACAACAAAAAAAGTATCCCTTCTTGCTTGTTTGGGCCCTCCTTGTTAACTAAGCATAATGGTTCCTTAGTTTAGTGTTGTAATGCGTTTGAAAAATTCACATTAGGTCTTGGGCCCTTGTGAATTAATGAACATAAACAGTACCTTGCTAAAGTGTTGTGAAGTGTTGTAACATACTTTCACACTTTTTTGAGGTTTTATTAAATAACTAAACCCAATAAATCTATTTTTAACCTTAATCATGCCTTATTTGAAGTGTTGTAAAGTGTTGAAACACACTTTCACACTTTTCTAAGGTTATCATTAATAATTAGGTTTCTTTATGCTTTAATTGGCCTTATTTTGCATCCACAAACCTCATTTAATACATCTTTTCGAGGATAATCCTGACACAAGTCAACATCCAATCATAATTTAGGTGTTTTTAGGTTGTGTGGCCTAGATTTAGTGACTTGGGACTCATTCACCACCTTGGGTGAATGAGTCCCACCTAGGTTTTTAGGTCCTAAACCTAGTTTCACACCTTTCGAAGCATTTTTTAAAATGGTCCCATAAATTATGCCTAATGGGCTCATTCGCCACCTTGGGTGAATGAGTATTGTGTGACCTACAATCAAAATTAATTCAAAATTTCGGTAGGATTTTATCCTCCTAGATCTTATGTCAGCTTGTAGTGTTGTAATTTCAGGAATTCTTGCATAACTAAGTATAAATACAAGATTCTCTCACTCATTTTACACATTGCAAATTGAATGAGAATTCATAATAGAAAATTAGAGTTCATAAGAGAATTCAAGTGTTTACAAGAGCATTCAAGAGTGTTCAAGGGTAGATTCTTCATCATTTTTTGCAAAAATTCAAGATCCATCATCATGTCAAGGATATCAAGCATTAAGCATGTTATTGAGCTAGTGTTGTGATGTTGCATTCAAGATCCAAGATCAAGCATTGTTCTACACCTATTGTCAAGATCAAGATCTACATCCTTCATGGCCATTTCATGCTAGATTGCTGATTTGCATTACAAGACATCATTCAAGGTATCATTGTTCATGTTTCATGTTCATCTTTCATTATTTCATCATTTGGTTTAATTACCTAAATAAGGTTTGGCCAAGGCAAACCCCTATTCACTAATAATCAACAAGTTTTTCTCCTCTTTACATGTGTGATTATAGGTTTATAGATTGAAGAAAAGTGGATTTGAAGCCTTCAAACGTACCAAAATGACTAAGTTGCAAATGTCATCAAAGTTGTCAAGACTCACGAAAACTCAAATCTAGGGAAAAATATCCAATTTGCATGAAATCAGTGGGAAAGTGCTTATTTGATCCATCTTCAGAGGCTTGCAAAGTTTCAGTTCAAGATTCTTCTCCTAGGAAACTTCACAACAAAATGGGACTAGTCCACCAGAAGTGGCGAATGAGTCCCACTATAAGCAGTTTTTCCAGATATCTATAGTTTCAGATACCTTTTTTTTAGAAACCTTTTCCCGCACAAAAACCCAAATATGGAATTGATTCACCCAAACTGGTGAATGAATCTCAATAGGCCTAAATTTTAGGTTATTGAACATTTCAAGCTTCTATTCAAGCTCTCTTAGGTTTCCAAGTGCTCCTCTATACTTTTCCAATTTACTGTTCTGATTTATTTGCATTTATAGTTCATTTAATGAAGTTTTATGCATCATTGAGTTCAATCATTATATCTTGCATTCCATACATTTTTCCAAGCCCTAGCTTGGTGGTGAACCCCCCTTGTAATCTAAAATCATACCCTAGGATGCCCTTCTAGCAGATCTCTTCCCTCTATTCCACTCTTGAGGTGAGATCTCTAGGGTTTCCTTGAGTTCAAAACTTGAGAGAAATAGGTCTAGGTATCTAAACACCTATTTTTTGTTCCACCTCCCAAGAGGTGGAACACCTATTTCTGTTGTTTTAGGAACATACCACAAGTTGAAGTATAAAAAATTTGGACCTTGTAAGGTTCTCAAGAAAATTAATGACAATGATTATGAGGTAGATTTTCCAAATGATCTAGATATTTCCCCTATGTTTAATGTTTCTAATTTGTATACCTGTCATGGTGAAGATCATGATGATGATAGTGAAAAGGAAGTGGATTGGAAACAAACAATTTCGAGTAGGAAACAAGACGAGATTGCCTAGATTTTAGATAAGAAGACCACTCATACTCGACAAGGAGAATATAAAAAGTAATTGGTCCAGTGGGAAGGATTAGCACCAATAGAGAACACATGGAGTATAGAATGGGATTTAAAGAATCTAGAACCAATAAAGTGGCAATAGTTTGAGAATAGGAACTTGCAGGAGCTGTGTTCTTTTCAACTAGAGGAGAATGATGTAGGGACATCTCGAGGTCATAGCTTTTGACTTAGTTGTTCGTTTGGGCTAAAATTTTAAGTGAAAAAAATTCTTGAAGAGTTCTAAAAGATTTCAATTGAATATATTTGATTGGACCAAATCTCAACACATTTTTGGGGCCAAATTCCTTCATCTAAGGCCTTAAAATGGGCTTTTAGTATTTTTTCGAGTTTTCCTAGTTTTTTATTTTCAAATAATTTTTCATTTATGCATGTAATTTGTGTAGTGAGTTGATAGATATAGTCACTTGAGTTAGCTTTCAATAATTAGCAAGTTTTGTACTCATCTAGATAGATATGTAAATTACCAAAAATGGAAAATTTTGAATCTTGTAAAAATTTGCCAAAAAAGGTAATTTCAGAGGGTAGTTGAAATAGGAGTTTTTTCTCATTGTAGCAACAAGATGAATGCAAAGGAATAAAAAATAGTTAATCCAAATTCTTATGTGTTTCTATTTTTTGTTACTTTTGTTATTAATGGTGAACATATTATAGTAAATTGGTTACATCAGATTCCCATTTGAAAATTAAAAAGCATCATAGGGATTGTATTAGGGCTTCTTCTAATAGTAGTAAATTATTTCACCATGTGGCTTGATAATATTGTTGTCTCCCTTATGATTCCTAGGTTTAGGCTTACTTTAAATCTACCTTCAAGGAATATCACTTTGTGTTAAATGGATTATTAAGGCATTAGAAGGAAATGATTCCTAGAAATTTCTTATTCAACATTATATTTCATTTAGAGTGCCCTTTGCATGTTCAACTCAAAAAATTCTTAGGCTTCATACTCTTCTCACTACCAGGTAACCCATTTAAATACAAGGAATTATTTTTTTTTTTAATAATAAAAATTATTTGTATGGATTTGAGATTCATCAAGCATTAGCTTTTGTGGGATGACAATGACTATTGGAATGGTCTTTCTTTTAATCAACAATTTATTTGGTGATATGTAGCTCTTTTTAAGATAGACCTCTAGCTAAAGCCCCCGAGGTTTGATCTTTGAGGTTTAATAATAGAGGAATCAAAACATTGTCATATATTTCAATAAACTCACCAAAAATTGCTTAATTTGGCCTAAGGCCAAATTAAGATTTTGGTTGTTCATCCAAGATCATGAGACTGAACCATTCATCAATGATGCCATTCCTTCTAACATGGCTCACAAAATCATGGTTGGGACTTTCAAGTGTTGGTGGAAGGATTGGAAATAGTATCTTGATACACCATTTTACAATTATAGAATCGACAAAGGATATTTGTGGTTCACACCTAATCTCCCCATGGTGGTATAAATAAATTTTGGTTGGAACCTACAATCCTCTCTAGGCACTTGGTACTACATATTCTAGACTATTTGGTCAAGTATTCTTGAACTACAAGAAAATGCTTATTTTTCTTGGTGCATTCTTGAACTCCATATTATAAATTCAAAATCAAATAAAGAGAAATTTTTAGCCCTATTAAGTGGGGAGAAAAAAAAAACTATATAAAAAAATTATGAAAAGAAAAAACTCCCTTAAAAACAAAAAATTGAAGAGACCAAACTTTACTTGCTATACATATTTAAAAAATTACAAAACTCTTACAAAATATTACTTGGCTCAAAATTAATTTTTACATCTTATCTTATTTTCTTAAATATAAAAACAATTAGTTTATGAACCTAAATATTTAATATAAGATATACTTATGTAGATACAATTCCCCATTCGAAAGTGTAAAGGAAAGGAAAAAATCAAAGTACATTTTCATCCCACGGAGGCATTAAGAACTTAATTATCTTGAAAACCGCATAAAAAAAGTAAAGCACATTAATAAAGAAAAGTAAAACTTGGGGTTGATAAAATAAAAGAAGAACAAAACATGATCTTATTCATGTGTTGTTAAAGCAACACTTTACTTTTTTTTTAATTAGACCGCTTGATTGAACAATATGAGTAGAACAAAGAAAAGCTTATATTTAGTCCTAATGTTTTTAATTACGATTGGAATTGATTTTTAAGCTCTAAATTAATTGTAAAAGTAATCAAAATAATTAATTTATGAACCTAAATATCTAATATAAGGTATACGTACAATTCCCCATTCCAAAGTGTAAAGAAAAGAATAAAATCAAAGTAAATTTTCATCCCACATAGGCATTAAGAACTTAAATCATCTTGAGTACCGCATAAAGAAAAAGTGAAAGCACATTAATAAAGAAAAGTAAAACTTGGTGATGATAAAATAAAAGAAAAAACACAAAACATGTTTTTTTTTGTTTGTCCTTAAAGCAACAACACTTTACTTTTTTTACTAGACCTCAAATTTAACAATATGTATAAAACAAATAAAGGGCTATATTTTGTCATAATGTTTTTAATTATGATTTGCATAAAATTTATATTTTTAATTATCTCTTTAATAATTATATGATTTATTTTTAAATAATAATATTTATCATTAATTTAGATTAATAAATTAATAATAATCATTAGATCTAAATTAATATAAATAGAAAAATAAATAAATGTAAATTACTATTAAAATATTGTTTGATTTTTTGTTGTTTGTAAAAGATAAGAAATTATATTTTAATTAGGAAGGTATTGTAGTGGATATAATTCTATTTATTTTTTGTCCAATTTGAGATATAAGAAAGGAAGTAGTGATAGCTTCTCCATAATATTGAAGATTAAAATAAAAAGATACATGATATTTATTAAAACTATGTTATCTAATATAAAAAAATATATCAAATTGTATTTTATGATAGTATATTATGGATAAAAATAGATCAGTATAAAATAATAATAAGACATACACTTTAAATAGTAAATAAAAGAATAAATATTAAAGTAGTATGAAGAATAATGCAGGAACTTTAGTCACGTACATCAATTTCAAATTTGCTTTAGCTGGCCCCGCCATCACTTTAATTTCAGGCGTGATGATAATAAGATTCTTCTTACAATGCATTTAAATCATATTCCAGGTTAGTGCAAACTAAGCTCAGGGCAGGTGATGCATTCTATCATTATTATTACCCATTTCACAATATTCTTCTTCAGCCATTCCAGCAAACATTTGGGAGTCTCCAGTTGTTGGAACACCAGTCATCCGGGTACACTTTCTCTACTACATTTCATTCTGCTTTTACTCATTTTTATATATGTCAATACACTGAGTAAGTAGGGATTGTCCGTATGCCAGAGTTTTTTGAACTCTGCCTCTGACGGTTGTAATTAGAAAGTAGATGGAGGTTCAGATATTTCACAAATCGTTGGTTCAATTATTCTATGTTTTTCTCACCCCTTCTCTGCGAGACAAGGTTAACATTAGCTGTCCTGCATGTGTCTTGCCCATGGCTACCTTCTCCCAGCAGCTATTTCTGCTTAGATATTCTCAACTTTCTCGCGAAATTGGGTTTTTTTTATTGTTGAAAACCCATTGATATTGAATTTGTCTTGAAACTCAATCTGGTATGGTATATTGACCGCCAAGAATTATAGAGCGAGCTTGATTGAGAGGAGTTTGTACATTTAATTTATTTATTTTTTTGGGTTGGTACTAGTAGTATTGCTTTAAGATCTTGCGTTCATGTTATCCACAGTTTTTCCTTCTTGAAAATCACTATCAATCATAAAGGCTGTCGTCTCCCTCACTAGAAAGAACCACATAAATCTCATCTTAACTTGGGGTTTTCCTTCATCAAAAGTCTAATATATCTCTTATTAGGTTGGACTGGACCACTTCCTTCCCTTTCACACCGATCTCATCTTTGTTCTGGGTCTTACATAAGAATGGTTGGAGGCTTGGGGACAACTAACCTTATTGATTGGCCTCTGCTTCTCAAGAAAATGGTAGTGGTGAGTCAAAATGCTCCAAATTGAAATTTGATTTTATGTTAAATACATAGGCTAGATATAGGTATTCATTAGATTTTCTGTTAAATACATAGGTATTCCTTCAAGTGATAAGATTCCAATTGAAAAGATATGATATAGATTTATAGATAAAGAGTGAAATGTATCGTATCTGCTGTTTCATTCTCATTGAATTTATAGCAAATTAGGGGCATATCAAACAAACCCACCAACTGGGTTAAGCGCTCTTCAAAACCCAACGCAGACCCATCCTAAACGACTTTCAGACCTGTTAAAATTCAAGCAAATAGTTTAAGATTTGGAAAGCTTAACCACGTTGAAACCCAAGTTAACGAGGCAAATGTAGCAGTAATATGATGTTGTTGTCGGAGCTCTGCTTTTCTAACAATGGTAAAGCAGAGTTCTCTACTGTTAAATACTACGTTTGGGGGTAGTAATTTTGAACACTTGCAAAGGAGAGTTAGCCATAATAGGAAAGTTATTAAGGTAAGAAAATATAACTAGAAAATGAGCCCCTAATGTAGGAGAATGGTGGGTTTGCTACATAAAATCTCCTTCATGGAATTCTCATGATATGACAGACAGTAGGTAATACATGAAGTGTATGAGAAATTTATGTCAAAGATGACTCAATAGAGAAAAATGATACATGAATACACATTAAAATTCTCCTTCTAATATAAAGTATCTTATAATTTAAGGTTTACCTCACTTCAAGGGCTTGGGAGGTTCCATTTCTTATATTTATTCTAAAATTTCAACAACTTATTGTCTCTACTACTCAAGTGTTTAACTTCCCCGCCCTTTGTGGAGATGCCAATAATTGCACTAATTAGATCTTCAGTCATCTTGAAATATATACCTCTAATATTGAGCTTTTTTTCATTATGTGATCGATAAAACTTACAAAGAGGGAGAGGTCAAAGCCTCTCATGGCTTCAAAATATGACTCAACACCACCTGTTTTGAATATTTTATTATTCCTTTCTTTTCAACCCCCCCACTAAAGATGTGAGGGAAAAAAATTTCACATCTCCATAACAACATGATGGCTAAAGTGGACATACCAAATTTCAATGAAAGTTTCTATAGAATAGGGCATAACCCAATTTACTTTAATTTTTTAATATGATTTCCTATAATGTTTTAGCATAATTGCAATAGAATAAGAGATGGTTCATTGTTTCTTTGTTGGAATAACCTAAAATGTATGTCTATTGGGAAGTGATAACCCCATTCTTAAAAAAAGTATATTGTTGATGTATTTATCATGTGCCATAGTCCACCAAAAGTAGTTAACTTTTAGGATTAGTTTTGTAGTGCCCCTCCATTCTCATAGTGGATGTGCAGGAAGTTTGGCTTTGGAACTTGGAGATGAAAGTAAAATAATAGAGATATTTAAAGGTATGTGCTAATGATGTTAAACAATTGATATTGTATATCATGAATTTATGGACTAAGTAAAAAGGTTAGGAAATGATTTATTAAATGTGTTTAAGGATATATTTATCATGATGTGTGTGTTTAGACATGACCATTATTACGATGTATGTTATTGACATATTGATGTGATGAAAGTGTTTTGTTACTTTTAGAGTTTTCACTTGATTCTAATATATTATCATTGTATTGTCATATTATTATGATTTTGAATTATGATTATTTTTATTATTATAAAATATACTGATTTGTGTTCAAGCTTTGTGGCTGCAAGATGGGGCATGAGTTTCTATTAGTGTTGTGGTGAGTATGATGCATATTGTTATGTTATTGTTATTATACAGAGATTTACTTGGATAACTGAGTGATATAGTAGTATGTTTGTTAGGATAAGTGGAAAGGGCGGCATCGTACCATTGGACGTATGAGAGACATACGAGAATGAGATACGAATGCTAGAGCCTCTTTCCTAGTGCTTCAGCTATTATGCACATGTGCTCTAATTTGTATGTTTAAGTGAACAGGTACTAGGCTACGTCTCTACCTAAATTAGTAGGTCTGAGCGTGCCTCTAATCCCAATGGTGGTTGAGGAGATAACATCTAGGCCCAAATTATAACCTAACCCTGACCATTGTTCTCAATTAGAGACAATTGATGAAGAATGTGTTAACTTTTTCGGGTTGTCATGAGACAATGTCCGATCTTCTTTACCCTATGTTTGGAGTGTTGCATTTATTCGGTTGTTTCTTATGTGATATGTGATTGTTTGATTTTGTTGTCTAACCTTAGTTTTGGATCCCAACCTGTTGGTGTTAAACCCCGTGGTTAGTTGTGTTGTTATGATTGTGATTAGTGTTATTTATCTTTTGATGTGAATGTTGCTCTTTCATGTGAAGTTATTTTATGATTTATATTTTACCTTATTTGTGAATTATTTGAGTGAAGTTAGATATTGAATCTATCATATTTATTATTATGATTTTTATTAATGTGTTTGAGGTGTGATATAATATTGTCCATAAGTGACATTTATTTATGTTATATTTTATTATGTTATTATTTTGAGGAATAATTATTTAATTATTGTTTATTATTATCATTATTTGGTATTTGATTATTGTTTATTGAATAATATTTGTTTTACTTTTGTTTAGATATAATTTTTGCATTATTAGTCTCTTGATTCATTTTATTAAAATGGTCACTAAATTTATGTTTTATGGAGTCTTTATGTGGTTTTAATGATTTAAAATATTTCCTATGTGATAGCTTTATGGGTGAGAGGTATTTTTATTTTATAAAATTATATTTTTTGAGTCCAGAACCCACCCTAATTACTCCATTATGAAAAGTGACGAAAATGGAAGTTGAAAGGGGGCTGGGAGGTTGTCTTTTGGGGGGAGAGTGTTCTCTTTATTCTGTGAGGAGATAAAGGGTTTCAGTGCTGTTGGGTTATTAGATTTTTGGCATGCATGTTGGATTTGGATTGGGATTCTTTTTCGGGAGAGATTTTTCTATGCTTGCAAAGAGGAAGGAGCAATGAGAAATTTGTGGCAATTTGAGGGTTTTGAAAGTTGAAAACTTTGGAGCTCAGCATCAAATTTCTGTCATTCCCAAGCGTTGGATTCAAGTTGGATTTTCAGATCTTGTGTTAAAATTTTCTTTCGTATGCATGAATGATTTGATTGATTTCTTTCTTTTGATTTTTGAAAATAAATATTGGATGGTTTTATTTCTGTGTGTGAATGAAACATTTATTCTATAATAAAAATCAATACATATTTGTTATTCTTGGTATTTACCAGTAAAAGGGTCTGATTGCGTTGCTCATAAATCTAAATTTACAAACTGGGTTGGTGAGATTTTTAAAGGGTTTTTTCATTTCGTTGTCGTTTAAATCCTGTCCAAAAATCTCAGAAACCCAGATCGTAGTTTGTGAGATATAGTTGAAACACGAGACTGCTGTCAAGTTGCTCCTCTATGATGGAAAATATTTTTATTTCTCCCTGTAACCAGCTAAAGGAAGATTGAGATTTTAAATTTATAGGGGTTTGAAATAGTTTAAATTAATTTTAATATTCTTTCTTTTTATTATATTTTATTTTAGATAAAATCTGGTTGTTAAGTTACTCATTTTGTTATTTGACTGTAATCGAGTATTGTCGAAAAGAGGGTTTTATGGAATCCGTCTGTTGTTTTTCATTTTATGAAATTATTATTCATTTTTAGTCAATTTCTTTTGCGTTGCTGAGTAGTCGACGTCTAAATTTGAAATGGGTATTTTACAGATTTTGATTTCAAGTTCATATGACTATTTTATGGTTATTTTATTGTTAACAGATTTGACTGTTGTCAAGTGAGAATTAGTTTAGTTTAGTTTTAAAAATTGTATTTGAGGGTATAACTATATTCTTTGATCTGTATTGTGTTGTACCATTTTTATTTAATTGTGTTTATTATTATAAATCCCTTCATATTTGTGAGATCTTGCATTGAAGTTTCTATATTTGTAAAGATCAATTATGTCAGGGATGTGCATTGTTGGTCTTGATTGTGAATTACTAAACTACAGTGTGTTATTATGTTATAATATTGTGAGATTGATGTAATATACTTTATTGTAGTGTTGTGGTTTAATGATAAGTTTTTTTAGTTTTCTATCATTTGTGTTATGTGTTTGGGTCTATAGAAGTACCTAGAAGTATTTGTGAAGTTATTGTAATTTTCGGTTGATTCTTATTTTGGTAGTTTTCTTGGGATGTTTAGTGTCAGCCACTTGTTATTTCTGTTCTGTTGTTTGCTTGTTTGTGGGGCCTAGTGTTGTCTCCTAGCACGGAGGGAGTGGGCCTCAGGGTTCCACGTGGTAGGGTGGTATTTCTGAACCATCCATTGGGATTTAGGTGGTGCAATTCGTGCGCAACATGGAGAGTCTTTCTTTTCGCTTCATTCTATAGTTGAATTTATGTGCAGGTGATATTTTCATAAAAAAATTATGTTTAATGTATCTTATACATATATACCTCTTAGATTAATGAAACGTGTTCATGGTAGCATTCTTGTATAGGAAAAGTAAGTGAATTGATACAATCTTGTTTATACACATTTTTACTATTGTTTAGTATGTAATAGAGAGGTTTAATATAGAAATGTTATATTTATAATGCATGAGTTTAATTAAGTAGTAGATATGATATATCTTTATGTACTTATTTTATAACATTGATTAAGAATAGATTTGTATTGGCATAGTGTTAGATGTGGTTGAAGATAATTTCGATATGTTATCATATGTAATTTGATGTATGAGATTAATTTACATTCAAGTGTTAGTAAAATATGGTCATAGTATATCAAATATGTTCTTTAGACTTAATTAGTGTAGGTGTATCTTAGTAGCGACGTTAGGGGACCATGGTGGATAGGTGTGCAAATGGGTTATGTTCAATATTATTTTTAGGTTATAATGTGATTATAATATCATGTTGATGTAATAATGTTATTCATATTAATTGGTTGAGTTGCATTAGTTAGTGTTACTTTAGTTTCTTTAAAAAAATAATAAAAGAAAAAAAAATAAAAATTGGCTTGATGTTGATGGCCTTTTGTGTTAATCCACTTGGTCCCTTAGCGGGGCGTTACAAGTTTCCTATTTTAGTTCTTATTCCATCTCTTTCCATTACTTGGATTGTCAAGCTAGATCTAGTGTATCTAGATTTTAATATGTACCTTCCCTTGTGGTCCTTACCCCAAATGGTATTGTCCCATGATAAAAAAATAGGGAGCCTAATAGTTTTTAATTTGGGTTGTATTTGAGAGACAACAATTAAAAAACACTAGCAACTAACTACTATAGGTCTATCCACCTAGCTCATAAGCTTTCTTTTATGTTATAACCTTCTACTAAACCACCAAATCTCTTTGTAAGAATTTCTTGAAGTTGCATCATCTAAGGTGATTAAGAAAGGGGACCCATTTCTAACCAATTGTACTTCCAAAACTATATTTAATTGTCCCTCTTGACTTTCCATTGCATTCCCATTGCTAACAAGCTTCTAGCTTTAATAACATTATTCTAGACTAGGGAACCTTTAGAAATGCTCTTAGTAGATTAAAAAAGTATTAATGTCTCTTCCTTGAAAATAATTAGGTTTCATGATATCCATCCAATCTTTGTTGTCCTTAGTGAGTCCCCATCCAACTTTTTCTATAAGAATTATACTTAACTTTTGGATTTTTCTTAAACCAAGCCCCCACTAGCCTTGGTTTTGTAAAATATGTCCTAATGGACAACACCCAATCCTTTCTTCTCCACCTTTCTAGTTCAAAGAAATCTTTTCTAATTT
The DNA here is from genome assembly GCA_007258455.2 of Sequoia sempervirens. Taxonomy (NCBI): domain Eukaryota; kingdom Viridiplantae; phylum Streptophyta; class Pinopsida; order Cupressales; family Cupressaceae; genus Sequoia; species Sequoia sempervirens. The sequence continues at coordinate 2,358 of VDFB02334684.1, read as the reverse complement.
TTTTCAATTTTATATTCCATGAACTTAGTGATCTTGTAAAGAAAAAGGAAGTACATTGGTATGCTTTGAAGATATGCCATAAGTAGTTAAAACTTTCCAACTTGACCAAGAAGTTTACCATTCCACCATGCAAGGTTCTTCTAAATTATTTCCACTACCTCATTCCAGTATGAGGTTTAAAGTTTCTTAACCATGAGGGGGAGTACCAAATAAGTGGCAATAATTTGGCTAAGCTATTGTTCAAATAAACAACAATTTTATGTTGTAAAGACAAAGTGTATTGAAGAAATAAAGGAGACTCTTTATCATAGCTTATTTTCTATCCAAAAGCTACAACGTGATTCATTTATAACTTCTTTTACCCCAAACTATTGCTAATATGAGGAGGGAGAAGAAGGGACTAGTTTAATACAAAAAAGAGAATGATTATCAACCAAGTTAGATATTTTCATACTTAACACCCTAACCAAGATTATGAATAAGTAAGGAGAGTGAGGGTCCCCTTGTCTAAGCCATTTGGTATTAATAAAATCCTATTTAAAAAGCATAACATAAAACCTAGGAGTGGTAACACAAGGTTGGATCATTTTCAATAAATTTCCCTTAAACCCAAATTTTATAAAAGAGAAGAGTAAATTCTAAGAGACCCTATTATAGGATTTTATAATATCAAGTTTGAACATCACACCTTCTCTCTTTCTCTTCTCCAAAGAGTGTAGTACCTCATGACTAGAGATGATGATATCAAGGATCTAATATCCAAGAAAAAATCCTTTTTGGTTAGTACTTATCTCATCTTCCATAGTAGTAACCCATCATAATTTTTTTAATAAAATTATATTATTATTATTTTTAATAGTAATAATGAAATTTATATATTCTAATAAAATTTCGTATATAATATAGATTAAAATTTATATTTCGTTAATTTCGTTTATCATTAAAACTATTATAAAATTATAATTAATTAGATTTAAAGATGAAAATCTCATAACTTAAAGTTTTTTATTATACAATTTAAATTAATGTATACATTATAATTATAATGTACATAATTTTTTTTCCTAAAAGTAATAAATAATTAGAAGAGTTTATCATATTAATGTTTTTTAATTTGAATATTATAATGTAATTCATAAAATCTAAATTAATCCATACATCATAACTATACTATATATAATTTATTTATTTTGAAAGTAAGTAATAAAACATTAAAAAATATTTTAATTTGGTGCATTAAGTCAAATTTAGGGTTGTATTTTTATTTTAAGGTCTTGTTTTTTTTTTATTAATATTTTTATCTATAATAATAAAGTTTGCTATTTTCTTATTATAAAATTATTATTAACAAGTTAACTATACTATATATAATTTATTTATTTTGCAAGTAAGTAATAAATCATTAAAAACTATTTTAATTTGGTGCATTAAGTCAAATATAAGGTTGTATTTTTATTTTAAGGTCTTTTTTTATTAATATTTATATTTATATATAAATTAATAATTTTTTCTATTTTCTTATTATAAAATTATTATTAACAAGTTATATATTATAAGTAAATATTATATTATAAATAATTAATTGTAAAGAATTTTTTTTGAAAGGGTGCAAACCCTTTTGATAATAACAAAGCTACACATATATCAATTAAAATCCTTTTTGGTTAGTACTTATCTCATCTTCTATATTGGATCTTCCTCTCTTTGACTCCACTCCAATATTAGTAGCCTTCTTTGTATTTCATATGGTTTGGAAACATGGTTGTTCACCAAAAATGTAATCTTTGTTAAAAAGAGAATTTTACTATCAAAGGATTTCACATGAACAAGGAAAACCTCAACTCTTTAATATTATATTTGACTAGATCCACTCAAGAAGTAGGCAATGTAGGGACAGTTTAAAAATCAAGGTCTTTTTATTAATTTTTGATATAATACCAATTTGATCAAGTATTGTGTAAGGCCATAGATCCTCAATGTAACAACCACGATGTATTGCTCAGAAAAATTTCAAAGTTTTCACCTCAAGAGTAAAATACATGATGTTGTAACATAGCAATAATTTTTTTTCTTTCCATAATGTAATTGCATGCACATTTGAAATAACACTATTTCCAAAATTCCATTGCATTCCATTATAATTTCATAAAAAATTCCATAACATGGATGTTTTATTGAATGAACTTAATTTTATCATTCATGATTACATCCTTCCATATAAATGGGTACATGATGCATACATAGCTCTTTTGAGATTCATCTGACAATAGATATACAACTAGTCTTGATGTCGTCACATCAGTGTATACATTCTGGATGTCCTTGCTCTTTGGTGCATACATTCTAGTTGTCCCTAAT
>VDFB02334683.1:76176-87630 GCA_007258455.2 Sequoia sempervirens | reverse complement strand
AAAGCTATGTGGATTCCTAAAAGTCTCATAGAAGCAATAAAATCTAAATTGGCATCCAAATTTGCTAATCCAAAAGCTTCCTCCAATCTTCCATCTAAAAACCTATCACCTTCCAAATCTATTTTTCCTCCATCACTCCACCACCCTTCAAGGTGTGTGTCGATGTTGATCTTTCCATCTTTTCCATCTATCCATCAACAAGCCTTCCAACCTCCTATCCATTATCCAACATTCATCCCCCATTATCTTCCTTTAATCCAAACCTTTGCATAAGTCCTTAGCTTCTTCCATCATACCATTAATCTACCAACGTTTATGAGTCTAATCCTCATTTCCATAAGAGCACATATTTGAGGGATATTAGCTATGAAACTTGATGCTTGATTCCTTCCTCCATCTCCCTATCATGCATATATTATCTTTCATATTCCTCTTGCACTCTACACTTGGGGGTAAGTTTCATCCATCCTGTCATTCATATCCATCATCCTCTTTACGTTCATTCCTCACATTTCCACCTTTGATCTTCACAAGGTTAAGGATCTTCTTGAACGTCATACATCTTATCCTATACACTTTATCCGTATCTTTCATACCATATCCTTCACCTTATCCGTATTTCATCATTCTATCTAAACACATCCTTTAATCCCTTCCTTGGTCTTGATGGGGAATAGGGGAAAAATACTTAGGCATTGTGTCCATATCTTATCTGGTTGATCTTGATCATCCTATTCATTATCCTTATCCTTGCATTCTTCCATTCCATATCTTCTAGCTTATCAAAATCCATGTCCCATTTCCTTCCTTTGTTCTTGATGAGGTTAGGGGAAAAATTACAAATACATGATTTGGATTTCCTTCCATCATAGTTCACATCCTTATCATTTATCCATGGTTTCACTACCTCTAGTGTATGGTATCTAGTTTCTTCAACCAAGCTTATATCACATTTCATTTCACTCCTTCTTTAAAATATCCTGAAAAATCCAAAAAATCATAAAATGTCCTAAAAAAATCCAAAAAAATCATAAAATGTCTTGAAAAAAAAATCAAAACATTTCCAAAATCCAAGAAAAAATCAAATCATTTCTTCCCCATCCAATCAATAAAAATCATTCCAAGCAAGAAATCCAAATGCAAATCAATCCTTTAAACCATACCAACCAAGTTAATCAACCTTGCCAAATTATCCAATTGCATCAATGGTCTTGATCCTAATCTTGTTGTAAACTCAATCAATCAATCAATCATCCTTGTGTTGATCTAGGGATATATCAGTCCCCGCAATGATAACACTATCATCATCAACCAATCAATCAATCAATTAATCAACGGTTTACAACTTGACAGGGGCAATACCTTGTTTGTTTTTGTATCATTTGTGCATGCTTTCTTGTGTGTGTGTTATCATTTTTATATTGCATTTGTATCAAATCTGAATCACTCCCAACTAATATTCATATCTTGTATCTAGACAAGGTTGTATTACACTGGGGCATGAGACACATCATCACCTTGGTCCTTATACCTTTGTGCATAATGTCTGGTGCTATATCAAACATCATGGTTGCTCACCTTGACTGCATCATATCTCATCCTTCCCTTTCTTTTATCCATTCCCTTATCGTTCTCTTGACCAATCCATTTCATTTCGAAAGCATACCCATGTTTATCCAACCCGCCTATCCTCTCGAAGGGGGCATCATCATCCCATTCTTTTATCTTCATCCTATAGCCTTAACTTCTTTGAAATGATATTACTCGACATAAATATCATCATCTCGAACATCATCTCAAAGAGGGGAAAAATGTAGACACCTAAATTTGACCATATCTTATGACATTACCTTAACAATACCTTTTCTTCTAGGTCCCTTTTCATGACCCTCTCATCACTCCCATTGGTTAAATAAATTATATTTATTTAACTAATTCCTCTTATCCATTTATTCTTCTCTTTCATCAAATTAAATAAATCTTATTTATTTAATTCAATCTACCCTCCATTTGCACCAAATTAAATAAATCTTATTTATTTGATCTTATCATCCAATTTGTACATCATAAGCCCTAAAATTGCCTTTATAATCCTAGCCATCCACATCACATAATTGGCTTTCAATCATAATCATTCATTTGATTCCCTTTCCCTCTATAAATCAAACCTCTCACAAGTCATTTGATCATGGAGCATTTGAGTATTGTTATGTTGCTGCAATAGTGAGCAATCAACATTCATCCATCAATAATTCTTTGAAATCTTGCATTCTCATGTGAGGTTGAGAAGGACAATGGAGTGAATCCATTTTAATATGCATGTGTGTTTAGATTAGATGTTTTTTTTGCATGTGTGTTTTTCAGGTAACTTCATTGGGGATGTTGGAAATCTTAATCTTAATCTAATAAGATTTCAAACCCATTTTTCCTCTGTCTACACTAAGCTTCAATATTTTGAATATCTATTATTCCCAAAAAAAATGGTCTACAAGTTTTATCCCAAGAAATCAGAGCAAACTTTCATTTTTCAATGTTATCCAAATTGCCACTCCATAAGAAATGTCTAAGATATTTTTCTATTTTTGTCACTATATCTGTTGACATTTTTAAAACAATCATATAAACATGAATAACAAATAAGAATTTAATTTTATCATTAAAATCCTCCCTACCAGAGTTAGCTATCTTCTTTTCCATGTTGACATCTTTTTATGAATAGAGATGACAATCTTTTTTGAAAATTCATTGTTATGAGCCCTTGCAAATAGAAGAACACCCAAATGTTGGCTTGGAAAATGCTCAATCATGAAACCCAAAAGGATGGAGATTATTTTTGTATAATTATAGGAGTACTAAAAAAGAAGAATTTTTATTTAATTGGATTCACTTTTTGACCCAAGGGCTTACTCTAAGACCATAGAAGATATTTAATACTCTTTGCTTCTAGAGTTTTGGTTTGACCAAATAATAAAGTATCATCAACAAACAAAGCAGGAGTAATTAACATTGAGAGTCTAGGAATATCAATGTCTTTTCAAAGTTTTCTATGTATAAAAACAATGGATCTAGTAAGGTCCTTTGCCATTATAATGAAAAGAAAAGGAGATATGAGATCTTCCTATCTAATACCTTAAGTAGAATTAAAGAAACCAACTGGGCATCATTGGCATGAATAAGGTGTTCTACCTAACTAGTTCACCTAGTAGGTCCTATTCACATGTTAAGTTTACTTAGTGAGTTAGGAAACTTTCTTGAATTCTTAGTTGTCATGTGATATTATCTTATCTTATCCCCTAGTTGTCTCATGACATAGGATTAAGATACTTATCATCATCCTAGTTTATCTTATCTCTCAACCTTGCCTATATAAGCAAGGAATCATATATACATTATGTATTATATTTAAAATATTAGAGTATTGCATTCATTTATCACATTTGATCTTAATAGATTTTCATCCATTATTGAAAATTTTATTCTCTTTTTTCTTCTCTTGTAGAAGGTTATTTTTGGTTTTGCAGGTGATCCTGGGATCTTGAGTCCTTGAGTGACTTTAATAGGCATCTATTAAGGAGAAAAAAAATTAACTTCAAAGATACAGGAGAAAATTCACTTGAGCATTGAGAGGAAAACTAAACTTTTTCATAACCTCAATAAAAAAATCCCAATTGACTCTATCGTGAGCCTTTAGCATATCCAATTTAATCATCATTATTGAAAGTTTCTTCTCTTGAATAGATGTAACACTTCATGAGCTACAGATAAACCACCTATCATTCTTTATCTAGAACAAAACCTCCTTGCTCTTCTAAAATAGTAGAGGGCATAACAGATCCTGATCTAATGGTACAACCTTTGATAAGATCTTGTAAATTGTATTAGACAATGAAATAGGGCAATATTCTACAAAAGAGGTTGGGAAAATATTTTCAGGAATTAAAGAAATAAGGGTTGCATTCATTTCTTTGAGGATGGACCTATCTCTTCTACCCTCCTCAACTAAAAGCCATATATCTCTTCCCAAAAAATCCTAGCATTTTAAAAAAAGAGTGTAGTGAAACCATCTAGACTTGGGGCTTTGTCAGGTGGTAAGAAAAAGACCACAAAAGCAATCTCATCCATAGTGAAGGGACTAATCAAATCTTATTATTCTCTTTAAAGAGAATGGTAGGTATATTATCCAACTGAGTGGAAGAAGAAACATCTCTTATATTAGTGGGTTTAGATAGAAAATTCTTAAATTATTCAATTGCCTCTTCTTGGATCGCATTTTGAGAAATGATAGATTCACCTGGATTTGACTTAGTATTGTGAATGGAATTTAATTTCTTCCTTATTTTGGTAGAATCACAAAAGAAATTTGTATTTATATCACCATATTTGAACCAAATCTCTCTATATTTTTATCTCTAATATGTCTCTTCCCTAGCTAAAATTTCCTCCAATTCTCCTTTCAAGGAATTATCTAGTGCAAATATATTATAATATATTCAATATAAAATAATGTTTTCATTAGTCTCCTCCAAATTCTTTGAAATTATGGACTTCTCATGAAAATATTCTTAAAATGGTTCTCATTTTATCTCTTTATGTGAGATCTAATAAATTTTAGTTTCTTATAGAGATGATACATTCTAGAGCTTGCTATAAAATGAGAATTTTACCACCAATTTTTGAGAGGGAGAAATTATGGATCTTTGAACCACATAAATTCAAACTTGAAACAATATTTGTGGAGATGAACTTGCTTTTCCCATAATATAGATAATTCAATTGGATAATGATTTGAACCAGAGAAAGCAGTGATAGAGGTGAAAAAAATAAAGCATTAGTTAACCATTTGATAAAAAATAAAAAATTATCTAGTCTTTCTACTTGTAGAGGAGGGGATTTGTTACTCTGGTGTCTCTAGGACAAGGAAGAGTCAACAGGCAGCAAATTTCCCTCAACTACCTCAATGAAAAAGATAGGAAAATGAGGTGGAAAATGGAAGACAATTTGGACACTATTTTATGTTTTTAGGGATGGAGGATTTTAGGAATCAGGTGAACAGACCACAGAGGTCTTGGACTATGGACTAATTGGCTCTCGACCGAAGGATGAAAACAAGGAACTCTGATGATAGCATGGCACACTATCATCTCAGGGGCATGTTGGTGTCTCATACAGACCGAGAATAGAGTCTACAATCAAAAACCCGTAAGGGTTGCTAACGACCCAAAAACCTTGATCCAATAGTTCAAAAAGAATTGAGAGAATGTTGCTAATGCATGAAGTAAACTAACTACAAGAAGAAGAATACTATAACTTAAAAGATAAATTGATTATGAAGGAAATGACGAGCAAGGGTAGTAGAAATCCAAGTTACAGGTGGTCTAGCCTCCCGTAAGCTCTACACAAACGAAGTACCTACATACATGGAAACGAAAAAAATGTTGGGGTTGTGTTTTGGAATTTGCCTCAGTCAAACCCCTGCTTTGGTGTTTCCACCTCCACATACAACCGATATCTAGTTTGATAGAGGAAAAAATTGTAAAAAAAAAAGTAATAGATGAAACTTATAGAAAGAAAAGACAATCTATATGCTAAAATATAAGTAATTCAATGCAATAAAGTAAATTTTACCCTCCCTTCTACAAGCTTGGAGAATCCGAGAGAGGAAGGAAGAGATCCTTGAGAGCATAAGACAGTAGTGCCAATGATGTAAAGCTTGAAACCTATGAAAAATAATGGTGTAGAAGCAAGAAGTAGCAAGAACAATGGTGTGGGATGGGATAATGGAGTGACAGTGTAGAGTGAATGAGCAAGAAGTGAGTGAGATTGAATGAATGGAATGAATTCGAATCAATGAAGTTGAGAGAGGTAAGTTCAAAAGCTATTTTGGAGACAAAAAGATGTTTTCAGGTAGCCAAGGTTCGTAGGAAGCATTACATTTGCAGGATGGCAGAGAATTATAATGTCCCCACATCCACTTACTCGAGAATCTTGCTAGAACACTAATGTGTCATGCAGGCATCTATGCGATGTGGAGGTGTCTATGACAAAAATTCCCTCACATACAAAAAACAACAAAGCACGTGTGGTAATGAAGGGTAAAGGTGGCAAATTTTTACATTGTCAACCTTATAAGGCTAAGGTGAAGGTGATGTTGTGGGAAATTACACTAGGGTGCAATTTTATGCCTCAACATTTTGCCCCCACTTTAGTGAACATATGTGTCAATGCATATGTGAGCTAAAGTAGAAAGAGATTGAAGAGAATATATCAAAAAAGAGAGGAAGCAGTCTGTTGGTGTAATTAAATGTCTTGTACCTTGTCTTAGGTCATGATTACACCTTAGTTAAGTTTACTTAGGGACCACATAGGAGGTTGTTGGAGATTTTCCACTTTTGGTGGACTTGACATGTCATTACCACATCACTTCCACCTTTTGTGGGTGATCCACCTTTTGTGGTGATTATCACATTATCTCTTTCCCACTTTAGGTGGAGTGATAACTTTTCATTGTTGTCTCATGTCATAAGATTACGACACTTGTCATAATCTTATGCCCTTCTATGTTCTCACCTTGGCTATATAACCAAGGGGTTTCTCTCATTGTAAACAATCCTCTTATATCATTGACATTGAATACAGTTTATTCTTGTCATCTTGTTTCTATCTCTCTTATTCTTGTGCTTTCTATTAGGCCTCTAGATCTTGGGTGGCTACCTTCATAGCCAATTCTTACATAGTATCAGAGCTTTTGGAGTGCCTTTAGTTAGTCTTTTGGAGAGATTTTTAGAGGGTTCCATTTTTGGCCTTGTATTGCAGGTGCATTTTGGGAGCTTGTTGCATCAGATCTGAGCTCGTCATTGCTTCCAGAGTGTCCGAGATAGTCAAATTTGCCTTTTGTTTTGTCTTAGTTGGACTTTGGAGGCCAAATCTGCAAAGGGTTGAAGATTGGAGGTGGTTCCTAGATCTAGGAGCTAGCTACCTCTTTGGAGCATTTTCAACCGAAAAGGACGTTGCCATTACGTCCAGAAGGGCCAAAAACCCCTAAATCGACTGTCAAATCGTCGAATTTGGACAAAATTGCTCTCAAAGGCAAAAAAAATTAGCAAGCGAGTCGTACGGCCCTACCTGCGCAGGTACAATTTTATTAAAATAAATTTATTTATTTTTTCAATATTTTCAATTTTTCTTTAAAAAAAAAAAAAAATCGTGATACACTGTGAGGTCGTCAGCTTAACTCTTGAAAAGCTTAGACTCTTCCTTTATTTTTTTTAGTAAAAAAAAAAACCTTTATTGTTTTTTTTTTTAAAATAAAAACTTTATGAATTGTTTTTAATAACAAAACTTTATAAAATTTTTCTTTTTAATTTTATTAAAGTTTTTAATTATTTTAAATAAATTTCTTTATTAAATTTTAATAAAGTTTTTTATTTTTTATAAGTTTTTTCATCATAAAAAATCTTTATTATTTTAATAATAAAGTTTTTGAATAAATATTGTTTTTAAATTAAACTTTTAATTAAGTTTTTTTAAAAACAAATCATGCATTAATAAGTAAACCTGGAGAAATTATTTTGCCTCCCGATCGAGCCTTGCCTTGGACCATTTGTTCCTCTAATCGGCAGTCAAATGGGGGTCAGTTGCTCCTACCGACATTCATCTTGAGGGCTTTTTTCACGGTCTTCAGCTTTGGGTTCCTTTGGTTGGCTTCTTCATCAGAATTTCCAGTTTTGCATCATGTTGATTGTAGTTCTCCTCTTTCTAATGTTGTAATCGCACTAAAATAAAGTGCCACAATCTACTATTTCAGTGTACTATGTCATATATTGTATGCTTCTTTGGATTGATCTATGTATCTAGTGTTAGTTCCTATATATTTAGCATATGCAGCGGCTGGCTACCCATGCATTTCGATGAGATGGACTAAACACCATAGACCTTCTTATTTTGGAAGCACTCTACCCGTCTTCAGAAGTATGGTTTTACATCCAAAGACTTGGTGCATGGCTCCAGTGAGACTTGGATTGTACAAATTGTGCATGGCTCCAGTGAGACATGGATTGTATCAATCTACTATTGATGGGCATTCAGTTGATGCTCACGCGGTTGTCTTCTTGGTTCTGACCTTATTCCTAATACAGTGTAGATTCTTTTACAATTCTTCTCGACAGATTCTGCAGTTATTCTTGAGTTGACAAATTCAGCTCAGTCACCAGTTATGTGGCATCTTCTATAGTTGTACCTGATTCCTTCTTTCAGTGCTTTGCACAGTTTGGCATTTCTTTTGAAACAACATTTGGAGGACTCCTCATCATCCTTGGTCCGCTCTACTTCAGCTTTCACATTTTTCTACATTCTCTCCTTCTTCAGTTTAGATTGGGGACTCTTGACATTGTGGCGTTTGAGCAGTGACTCTCCATTGAGGGGGGGTTGCATGGACTATCTCTTATGGGGGGGACTTTTTCCTCACTTGAGGTTTTATCCTTCCTAGAGCATGTTTCTTGTTTTTGTTTCTCTCTTTTGGGGAGGAGTTTTGTCCCACTGGGTTTTCTCCTTTTCTCCGTTTTATGAGAGATTGCATTGCATATGTACATGGGTACCTAATATGGCCTAGTAGTCGGGACCCATCTTGCATTGTTTACTTTTGTGTACATTCTCCCTAAGTTGCACTTAAGGGGGGTGTTGGTGTAATTAAATGTCGTGTACCTTGTCCTAGGTCATGATTACACCTTAGTTAAGTTTACTTAGGGACCACATAAGAGGTTGTTGGAGATTTTCCACTTTTGGTGGACTTGACATGTCATTACCACATCACTTCCACCTTTTGTGGGTGATCCACCTTTTGTGGTGATTATCACATTATCTCTTTCCCACTTTAGGTGGAGTGATAACTTTTCATTGTTGTCTCATGTCATAAGATTATGACACTTGTCATAATCATATGCCCTTCTATGTTCTCACCTTGGCTATATAACCAAGGGGTTTCTCTCATTGTAAACAATCCTCTTATATCATTGACATTGAATATAGTTTATTCTTGTCATCTTGTTTCTATCTCTCTTATTCTTGTGCTTTCTATTAGGCCTCTAGATCTTGGGTGGCTACCTTCATAGCCAATTCTTACACAGTCCTTTGATTTGGTATACCTGGCATGAAAGGGGGCTTCACTAGAATGTGAAGAGGACACAGGTCTTCGATCTTGAAAAGCTAGTTGCAATCTCACCACAAATATGATAGACATGTTAGGAAAAAAAGTGAAAAATAATACACAATCATAAGACATAATAAGACACAATAAGACATAATTTGATCATATATAAGACGACGTTGATAGGTATGGCTAGCATGGCTAGAGTATATATGACAAGCATTTAAGCCTCTGATTGCTGCAAACTGTGTTGCATGACAGTCATGTAGAAAAGACAAATCTAGTTAGGCTACCCCTAAGTTAGACACCAAGATATAAGATATTCAAACATCAAGACACAAGATGTCAAATATCAGAATAAAGATAGGTCCAGTCAGGCTACCCCCAAGATATAAGACATCCTTACATCAAGACACAAGGATTTCAAATATCAAATATAAGAAAAATTATAAGACACTAAATAATTCTTTTGAAAAATACTTTCACAAATGGGTTCTTTCATTGGGGAATCCTTTTCAAAAGACACCAAGGAACCCTTTTGAAAGGTTGCAAGTGATTTTGTCATCAAAGAATTCTTTTGAAATATCTTTCATCAAGGAATCCTTTGGAAAGAATGCTCCTTTTTGAAAGGAAGTTTTCATATTCTTTCATCAAGGGATCTTTTTGAAAGAAAATTTCACCAAGGAATCTTTTTTAAAGAATAATCTTTGTTGAAAAGTAAGTTGAGATGAGAGCCCCCCCTTAGAATGATGTGTGCTATGTAGAGGATCACATGCCATTCTAAGGAGAGAAAATAAAGATGAGAGATGTCGTGGCATGATTTACATATCAAGATGTATTTGTGGTATGTTGTCACACATGTGAGGGACAACACATTGAAAACCACCACATCATGAAGCAGACATGCAGCTTGACAAAGAAATCAAGAGATAGGGGGATTTGATAATTCAAGGTTAGAATTGCTCGTAAACATAAATATATAGATATAGTATAATATATATATGAACTGTCATCAACCCCCAAATGTATTAGAACATGAAGAAGGGCACATGAAAAAAAAATGGAAAATAAAAATTGGGTGAACATGGAAGAAGGTCTAAATGCCCCCAATGCTTTGGATCATCCCCAACGTGAAAAAGCAAGGTTTATGACACAGAATAATGATGAAACAAATAGAAGAAGGTTACGGTAGATTCTAATGCTTGTATCCAAGAACCTACAATGGTAGAAAGGGTCCTCCAGGCAAGATCACAAAACACATATAGATAAGTACGAGGGAACACAAAAAATCACACAAATCTAATTTACAGAAGCAAAAGAGATAGTGTAGGAAATTGTATACCATTTACAATTTCACACTTTGTTTAGGTCCCTTAATTTATTGGACTTAATTAAGCTTCTAATTTTCCAAATTATGCATTCCAAAGCCTTATTATTCTCATTTTCTAAAAGGGAAACCAACACTTTGGGAGAACGGGTCCCCTTCAATTCCCAGGACCCATTTTTAAATATGTTTTTGGTTATCTTTTAATGGTCCCAATTTCATATGCAAATGTCAGCTTTTGGAATCTAATTTTTGGGAAATTAAATAAGCACAGGTATAAATGCATAATCTTTTTATCATTTGAAATTATGTAGAAATAAGGAAAATTTCTTGTGAGCAAATATTATTGTCAAGAGTATTCAAGAGAAGATTTTATTAGTCATTTGTTGCAGAATTTAAGGTCCTAACATCATGTTCAACCTTATGTGTATTCATTTCATCTTGTGAAGGCTAATATGCATTGTTGATCCTAGAAACATCCAAGCATTTCAAGTGTCCAAATCTATCAAGCAAAGCAATATCATGTTCTTTGAAGTGATATGTTTGACTTCAGTCCTCTAAGGGAAGCCATTGAAGGTTTGGTGAGTTGTAGCAAGCAAGTGTTCATTCATCATTTCCTTCTCCATTGTCATTATCTTTCTATCAAGGTGTAATTACCAAACATAGGGTTTGGCTAAGGCAAACCCACATTCAAAAAAAATATTTTTTCCCTATTTGTATGTGTAGATTACAAGTTGAAGAAGGATTGAAGATATTGAAGAGAAATTTTATAATCTTGCATTTGTTCCATTCATTATTGTCAAGTCATAAAAACTTAGATTCAAATTTTATTTTCAGCTTTTCGATAGTGGAACATGTGCAAAATAAAAGTTAAGATCCTACCTCAGGGGATTGCAAAAATAATTTTTAAAAGCCCTAAACAAAACCTATTCACCCTAGGGTGAATATTTCCTTTAGCAGAGCTCAAAACCTACTTTTGGTGATTGGT
>VDFB02334683.1:0-66184 GCA_007258455.2 Sequoia sempervirens | reverse complement strand
CGAACTCTTCCGCAGCGATTTCTATGAAGACTACCATGATTTGGTCACAATGCTAAGCAGGGTTATGGGTCTCCCTACTGCGGCCTTCTTTTAGGGTTGGATGGTGTACTTTGTTGAGCAGATCCTTTGTGGGAATGAAGATGTTACCACAAAGACCACATTTTATTGGGGAGGTATAATAAGCAACTGCTTCCATGAGCAGTTCGTCAATGTGAAGAAGAGTTCTAAGTTTTATATGACTTCATATCTCGTATACTCCTTGGCAGATCAGAGACAGTACAACAGGTTATTTGTGGCACCCGATCAGGAGCAGGGTCGAAGACTCAAAGCCTATGATAGATACCCCTAGCTCCAGTACTGAAACTTCAAGAGGGAGTACTGCAGAGTAAATAATGCCTTCATCGGCCATATTGTCAAAATGATTGTCGAGGATTTCAAAAGGAGGGTTTCCCACAGTGCTCGAGCATTTTTGAAGCAATATGCCTTCCTCTTCATTCAATACCCGAAGTTCACATACATCCGTGCCCAAGGCTTCACCGAAAGGCCAAACAAGTTGCCTCGATACCCCAATGACTGAATCATCCTATTGGAGCTTTCTCGGCAGCTCCAACACATACAGGCGATCTTCAGTGGCAAACACATAACAGGGATCTCTTATCCCATGACTCTTGGCCAGGGCATGTATAAACTACAAACTTCCCAGTGCGCGGGTAACTCCGAGAAAGAACTGAAGGATTACCATTTTCATCTACACACTGCTCGCCCACGAATGGACCCATATGGGCATGTAAGGAAGGCATTAGGACCGGGGTTCACTCATCTGTACCACATTGAAGACTTTTGGGGGGATTGCTAGGATGATAAAGAAGTACGTGCAAGGCACTATATGCGGATGACTGCACACTTTTTAAGAAAGGTACAACCGTTTCCCATACCAGACCAAGTCGAAGAAGACGAGGGCACCATAATGGACCCCAGGTACCCCGCAGTCGCCAATTTGCCAATACCAACAATTAACTGGGACGAGCAGGAGGTCGATGACCTCGATATCATAACCAAGCCCATCTTGGCTCGTACCAAGGAGTGGGTTGATGGGAAGGTAGCCCGATTAAGACAAGGGATGGTCCTGACGTATGAAGGGCTCAAAAGTGAGCCAAATGCCATGGAAGACGCTGTTGCCACCACTTCAACGGGCGGGACATCCAAGTCCCCTCCAGTCACCAAATCCAAGAAGAGGAAAGAGATAGAAACAGAGCAATCTCCTAACCCCAAGGTTTATGCAAGGAAGGATCCTGGGGGCTCGCCCTCCAAAAGACTTAAGAAAACAAGGGGCACGACGGAGCAGTTCTTAACCCACGAGGAGGAGGCAAAAGATACTAATCAAATAAAACTTGTTTTGGCTCTCCCCGCTTTGCCTGCCCCATTATCTACCTCTCTAGCTATGGTCACTACATCCCTGTCGGTGGTGGACATCTCTGTCCATCTTGCCCCTTTGCCTCCAATTGAGCCTGTGATTGTAATGGACTCCTCCTCTACCATAACTACTCCTCCTTCCTCTGCTGCTATGTCACCCACCACATCACTCCCATTACCTACAGTGGTTGCACCAATGCCCGCTCCCACCTTGCCTGAAGCCTTCTCAAAGCATATGCAGAATATCCCTTCCGAGCTCTCCCAGATCCTCATGATCCCACTCTTCAAGCAGCCTTAGCTCAGGTCCTCGCTATTTCCAAACCTTCACAACCTCCAACAGGGCCACCGGCTATGGAAGCCACCATGTTAATCTCTAAGGAGTGGGAAAAACGAGAGCAAGAAGCCTCAAGGTCATTCGAGGAAGAGGCCGATGAATATCACAAGCACCCAGAGTATGAGTATTGGACGATTGACAGGGTTGCCTACGAAGAGGAAGGAACTAGTTCCTCAGAGAGCGGGGATGAGGAGGAGGATGCCGGTGGTAAGGTCATCGTGCAGGCCTTCGATGATGATCTTGAGGAAGAGTTGTCCTGGTAGCCGAAGGGCACTGAGACGGAGGCAGAAAGGTCACCTCTTGGAAAAGGGCAGCAGCAAGAAGATAATCCAGGGGAACATATACCTGAGAGTGAGGCCCAAGCTGACAAGAGCCTCAAAATCAAACAGCTCAAGGAACATGTGCACGAGGTTGAGCAAGCTGAGGGAGAGAAAGGAGGGGAGATGGAAGAGAAAGAAAGTCCCATGCAACAATTATCTACCAAGCCTCCTATTAAGCACCTCGTGTTCATCTAGGACTCCGATGAAGAAGAAGGAGATGCTGCCAACAAGGAAAAGGTCTCGAAAGATAAGAGAACGGAAGCCTCAACTAAGAGGGGCGAGGGTGATCGTGAGTCACCTAGGGGCAATTCTGTTGTGCCTGAATGGTTAGAAAAATAGCTCGAAAGGAAAACTCCTCTACTAAAGGACCCAAGGGCAAGACTAGAGGCTATTTTAGCTCGAGCTCAGATCACAACAAAGAAGGAGAAGAAGCCTAAGATCCGATCCAGGGTAACGATGGATGCCTCTAGATCTCGAGTTGTGCAAATAGCAACCCCTGTGGTGGGCTAGGCTGGTGTAAGTTACAATGTCTCCACCATCGACTTGGGGACTGCCACCAGAGAACAAAAGTTAGGGCATCTTGAGGAGTCAGTGGCTATGGTGGTGCATTTGATAAAGCAGGACAAGATTTCAAAAGATGAGCTCAAGGCACAGGTGGCAGCCTTGATGGATTACATCTAGCAATGGTCTTCGGTGGATGACCTACCTACCACATCCACAACTCCACCCCAATTGTTGTCCAAAGAACAGATTGATAAGATGGAAAGGAGAAAGAACTTGGAAAAGACTACGGAGGACTGGTTCTGACAAGTCTTATACGTCGGGAACATGGGAATTAGCCGAGCTATTCGGACAGCCAACAAGTTCTTGGATTTGCAACAATCTTTGGAGGGCACGAGGAAGCTCTGCACCGACTTCCCTATAACATATGACTCAACCTTCCCAAAGATCGAGGCTATCCTTCAGTTGCCAGAAGCCACATGGGAAAAGGAGCTTGCATTCAACAGGGACAATCACTGGTTGATGGATGTGTGGCGGCGATACTTTAACAACCAGAAGGAAAGGTTGGAACAAATAATGAGCAAAGTGGATCCAGACATCGATTGGATCAAGGAAATCAAGGCAGAATGCACTCGTTATCTCAAGTTGATGATGGAGTATGATATGCCCATAGTGCAGATGGATCTAGAAAAGGTAAAACCTTACTTCCAAAAGAAGATGGAGGATGGCATGTCTAGTGAAGTGACGGTAGAGTTCATGAGTTTTGTTGCTCATGCCTTCGATCAATCAGAGCTATTCAAGGATCAGGGCACAAAATACGATGAGGACTGGAAGAGGTTGGAAGATAATGCAAAAGAGTGGAGCTACCAAGTGCTGCGGTATGAGATCGTTGAGGTAGACAAACTCCAGCCGGTCATCCTGAAGTTCATGGAATACATAGCCTCTAAGAAGCAGGAGGATGGCCCGGTTGATGATAAAGAACTTCCCAAAGAGTAGCTACAATAAAACGGCAATCAGCAAAAAGACAAAAAGCTATAGTGTCGTCACTAGATGACAAAATAGGGAAGGGACAAATGTTGTTTTTAAATTGTAATATATTGAGGGTTGGTGAAACCCTATTTTGTAATGAATCTTGGCCACACAATGAGAATTAATCCTGGCCATTCATTTGACTTTTGGGGCATTATAAATAGGTCTCTCCTCTCATTTGCAAGAGAGAGTTGAGTTGTTGTAAAGACATGCTGCAAAAATTTATAATGAAAATACATTGACTTGGTGCATTTTTTGAGTTTCTTCACATGTCACTTGATTCAACCTCCATTGTTAGATGCTTAACTTAGATTTTATTGTTGTTCTAGTTAGTTGTATTCTTGCCTTGATAGATTTTAGAAATGATGTTCAGTGGTTGTGAAAATTCCTGCTGTGTAGATGCCTTCTTAGTCCATACTTTTTGTTGTTTGCTGATGGTAGATAGTTGTGTAAAGTTAGTCTAGGCTTAAATTCAAAGTTGCTCCACACTTTCATCTTTGTTCATGCATGCATATGGTGAATGAAAGACGAAACATTTGCAGACCTTAGAAGATAGCACACATTCCATGAGACTGTGAGATTTCTGGTTAAGTGGAATATTATTTTCAGGAAGCTGTCCATTGCAGGAACTCCATTATCACTGTTCACAGTTAGTTGCAGATCCAGGAGCCTTCTCTCTTCCTCGCCCTTTTTTCCTTTTTTTACAAAATACCTTAGGAAAGGTTCATTGCCCATTGTAAAGCTAAATCCAATGATAAAAATGGAGTTCAAGATTGTTGTTTGAACCTACAGCAAATGCACAACAACTTCTCCATCTTAGGAACTCCATTTCAAGACCCAACTTCACTTGCTTTGTAACTCATCCATAAGTCTACCTTGTGATTCCAGCAAATCACATCAAACAACTGAGATATTCCAAGCACTGTCAAGACCTGACATTAGAGACCTTGGGATAGTGTTCTGCAATTTGATTATGGAAGATTGTCTTTCAAGAGAGGTAGTGCACCTATGCACTGCATGTGTTGAGAAGTGCATAAAAAACACATCAACAAGGCTAAAGGAATTGTTTCGAGAGAGTTTAAGGTTTAAAGGCTAAAAGAAGATCAACGAGATTGTTGCTATCCTTTAACAAGCCTGAATGTTTCAAGAAGTCGGGTGAGCAAGTTTCCACAGTCTGAACTGCAACTTAGGTAGCTCACTACCAGAGGACTACAATGCAGGACACAGACGATAGTGCGACGCGTCGATGTCTCAGTCGGGCACTGTTGTTCGTACAAACACAAAGTGTAAAGTACAGTCACAAATTAAGAGAAACATCCTAACAAACTTTCAAATATGATTTAATGTAATAAAAAAAATGAAAGGAACTAAATAACAAAATAGTAAGAAGAATACTTTAACTAATTCTAACTACGAATTAACAAAGGAGGATAAGGAAAACACACCTTTCTACCAATGAGTTGATATCTTCAAGGTATCCACTCGAAAAACAACCTACACACACAAGAACAAAAAAATGTTGGGGTTGTGTATAGAGGACTATCGTAGTCAATCCCCGCTTTGGTGTTTCCACCTCCAGAGACAACCAAGATAACAATGATAGGAGAAATGTGATAAAGAAAGATATTGAAACAACAATACCAAGAAATACATTGAACAACAATATGCTATGATATTAAATGATAATGCAAAAGGAAAGGAAAATGGAGTGATATCACCTTCAACCACATGCGCTCAAGGCAAATGGGAGGAGTGAGCTTGCAAGCTATCAAGAATCAATGTTGTCGCAACAATGAAGAGAGTGAACCAACAAAATGTAGTATAGAAAATTATGCACTTTTCTTGGAGATGGTAAAATTTCACACTTAATTTGGACCTATTTTAGTACCCTTCATTCATGACACTTTAAAACATCAATAATAGGCCCCTAAGACCCTTTATTTCAAATCCCAAGGCTTATTTCAATTGAAATCCTGACAAAATCAATAAAGGCATTCAATTTTCTAACAACCTAACATTTACTCACCCCAAAAAGCTAGGGTGGGACTCATATGCCACCTTGGGCATATGAGTCCCCCTAGGTGGGACCATACATCACAAGTGGCATATGAGTCTTGTGTGGCCGCTTTTTAGTGTTTGAGCAGGAAATCAAGGTGTTTAATTCAAATTTTTGGTTGATGTCAGTATTTGAGATCTAATAAACAATAAATCAGATGAAGTTCCTATATAAATAAGGTTTCAAATCATTATTTTCATCTAGAGAAAGTGATTCAAGATCTAAGCATTCATAATATCAACATAAGCACTCAAGCATACTTTCACAAGATCATTCAAGAACAAGGATTAAGCAAAGTTGAAGTCTTGGAGCAACATTATAGTGTCTTTGTAGGTCTTCAAGCTCACTTCATTCAAGATCTAGCATTTTCAATTATTGATGATGGTTGCCTATGGTGAATCATGAAGGATTCTAAGTTGGGGAGATGCAACTAGCCATCAATCCAAGCCTAATGACTTGTTTCCTAAGTGATTTAATCCTCCATTATCATTCTACTTTCTGCCTAAAGGAAGGTACATGCATTATTATATCTTATTAGGGTGATTAGAGATCTCCCAAAGTGAGTCATCATCTCTATATTTCATTCATGCATGTTATTCTAGCACATTAGAATAGGGTTTTATGGCATTTTAGATCTCCTAATCCTATATGCACTTAAGATTAGGACTTTCATCCATATTTACATTCAAGATCTATCATTCCTATCAAGGTTTAATTACCAAACTAGGGGTTGTTGAAAATGAAGGTGAAATTGTAGCTTAAAACTTGTAAAACTATGAGATTGTAGATCTAATTAAGTGTTCTTTGTTACAATTCTTTGTGTATGATTATCTATTTAGATCAATTTTACCAATTGTAGAAAGAGATAGAAGATTGTAGAAGAATAAGACAAGAAGATAGAAGTGACATAGCATATACGTGGAGAAACCCTTTCGGGAAAAAACTCCACCAGAATCAATAGTGCTTGTATTATTTAACCTTAGAACAAGATTACAATAATATTGTATCAATCCTTCATTGATATGCTTCCTTTCCTTCAACAATCCTTCTTCACAACCTGCAATAAACTCTCATCGAACTCTCCTTCACATGATGAAATTAATAGATAATTAATGAGCGTGCAAACTCATAATAGTTGTCAAATATAAGAGCATAAATCTCCTCTCAAAAATCTACGCCTAGATTGTGTAAGTAGAGTTCCACAATGTAATCTAAAGTCAAACCAAAGTCTTCCTCAATTTAGGCACCCCAAACTAAACACTTAATTGAACGTTGGTCAAGAAAATATCTTGCAAGCATCACCTCAAAGTTGACACCCAAGAATGGGCTCACTTGACTAAGCCTTCTAAATATCTTCTCATGCAAAAGGTGTTAAATCAAAGATCCCAACTTGGGCGCCCAAGGTGGTCCCAAGTCAATCTTAGTTAGTTGAAACATATCTCTCCATCAATTCATGCAAAAATTATGCATGATTGATCATCCCCACTTAAGTGTAAGTATCCACCTGTTATCTATCATGCAATTGAAGTCATTAATCATGCAACTCAAGTCAACTGAAGTCAACTAGCATTCAACTCAAACTAACTACATGCAACTGAAGATAATTGAACCATAATTGAACTAAACTGAACTGAACTCCACTCATGTAAATATCAATCCCTAATTTGTATAATCTAAAACATGCATTATTGAAGTGTTATCAATCCTCCAAATAGTTAACTTAAGCAAGGCGGGTTCCACCTTCCATGTGAGTGCCCCATGTGATCTTATCTTGTAGGAGCTCTTCTTGGACGTCCCCACATGTTCCTAACATTTAGGAATAATCACAAATGTCAATTTACATGTTCATTTCATTCAAATTTAATCTCTTTCTAATTCCTAGTGTTGGGGAACACTTTCCAAGGACTTAGGAGATACATGAAATATGTTTAGGATTGCAATTAAATGACATCCTATTCCCAACATCTCCCACTTGAAATTATACATTGCAATTATTCTAAACATGGAATCATTATTATAAAACAAGTACAGGACTCAAGGCCAATGGCCTTCCTGCACTAAGAGAACTTATCTGTAGGAACTGGTTTCGTAAGATAATTTGCAGCATTGATCAAAGTGTCAACTTTCTCAATCAATACCTTCCCACTCTCAACCATTTCTCACACAAAGTGATATTGAACATCAACATGCTTAGTACGAGCATGATACATAGGATTTTTGGCTAAACAAATAGCACTTTGACTATCACATTCAAGTCTAATTTGCTTGCAATTAAAACCAATACCTTTCCCAAGTCTCTATAACCAAACTGCCTCTTTAGAGGCATGTGTAGCAACCATGTACTCTACTTTTGTGGTGGACAAAGCAACCGTGGGTTGCCTCTTACTCATCCAACTAACTGCAGCTCCAAACAAAGTAAACACATAGCCACTTGTTGACCTTCGACTATCCAGGTCTCCTGCCCAATCTGAATCAACAAAACCTTGTATGTCCAATGATCTGTGCATAATATCAATATTATTAGCACCACGATAAACCAAATAATAATCAGAAGTACCTCATAAATATCTAAACACCATCTTAACATAAGTCTAATGTTCTTTACCAAGGTTAGACATAAACCTACTTAGAACTCCCACTGCTTGGGCTATATCTGGTCTTGTACAAACCATTGCATACATCAGCCTACCAACTGCACTTACAATGGAGTCACCAAGCCATTGTATAGACTTCCATACATGAAAAACCATGGGCTCAAAACCATGAGCTCCAAAACCATAGACCAATACAACTAGCACAAAACCATGTGCTAAAGACTACTAAAGGTTAATCCACTAACTCTAACCCAAGAACTAGTTTAACCCAACTGCCCCCCCTACCACCTAGGAGAACTCCTCTCTTACCAGGCCTTTCCTTTCAAGGATTGAGCAAGCCATACCAGGTCTTACACCCATCAACCCAAATACATGTATTAAATTTTACATACAACTCCATTTTTAGCTTCCACATCTTCTAACTAGATCCATTGAATATTTCAATATCTAGACAAGAAGTAGAACTCATTGTAACACACTTCTTTTACAAATATGCAATAACACAATAGTAAAATCTCCTAGTACAACCAAAAACCTTTAAAATTTTAAGAGAAAGGCGTCCCAAACTCTACCCAAACATTAGCTCTAATACCAAATGTTGAAAATGAAGGTAAAATTGTAGCTTAAAACTTGTAAAACTATGAGACTGTAGATCTAATTAAGTGTTATTTGTTATAATTCTTGGTGTATGATTATCTGTTTAGATCAATTTTACCAATTGTAGAAAGAGATAGAATATTGTAGAAGAATGAGACAAGAAGGTAGAAGTGACACAACATATATGTGGAGAAACCTTTTCAGGAAAAAACTCCACCAGAATCAATAGTGCTTGTATTATTTAACCTTGAAACAAGATTACAATAATACTATATCAATCCTTGATTGGCATGCTTCCTTTCCTTCAACAATCCTTCACAACCTGCAATAAACTCTTATCAAACTCTCCTTCACTTGCTGCAATTAATAGACAATTAATGAGCATGTAAACTCATAATAGTTGTCAAATACATGAGCATAAAGCTCCTCTCAAAAATCTATACCTAGATTGTGCAAGTAGAGTTCCACAATGTAATCTGAAGTCAAACCAAAGTCTTCCTCAATTTAGGTGCCCCAAACTGGACGCTTAATTGAACGTTGGTCAAGAAAATATCTTGCAAGCATCACCTCAAAGTTAGCACCCAAGAATGGACCCACTTGACTAAGCCTTGTAAATATCTTCTCGTGCAAAAGGTGTTAACTCAAAGATCCCAACTTGGGCGCCCAAGGTGGTCTCAAGTCAATCTTAATTATTTGAAACATATCTCTCCATCAATTCATGCAAACATTATGCATGATTGATCATCCCACTTAACTATAAGTATCCACCTACTTTTTTGTCATGCAACTGAAGTCATTAGTCCTGCAACTCAAGTCAACTGAATTCAACTAGCATTCAACTCAAACTAACTACATGCAACTGAAGATAACTAAACCATAACTAAACTAAATTGATCTGATACTGATACTAAACTGAACTAAACTAAATTGAACTCCACTCATATAAATATCAATCCCTAATTTGTAGGTTCTAAAACATGCATTACTGAAGTGTTATCAATCCTCCAAATAGTTAACTTAAGCAAGGTGGGTTCCACCTTCCATGTGGGTGCCCCATGTGCTCCTATCTTGTAGGAGCTCTTCTTGGACATCCCCACATGTTCCTATCATATAGGAATAATCACAAATGTCAATTTACATGTTCATTTCATTCAAATTTAATCTCTTTCTAATCCTAGTGTTGGGGAGCACTTTCCAAGGACTTAGGAGATACATGAAATATGTTTAGGATTGCAATTAAATAGCATCATATTCCCAATAGGGGTTTGACCGAGACAAACCCCCCATAAGCAAATCAACACAATATTTTGTTTTGCTCGTCCTTATAGGTTTTGATCCAGAAACAAAGCTGGGAAGAAAGACCAGAGATAGAAGAACAGATTCATACCTTGACTTTTTAAAAAGTAGAATGGGACTGATACGCCACTTGTGGCATATGAGTCATGGTATAGAAGATTTTTTGGGTTTCAGAGGATTCAAACTTGTCACTGCCAGATTCCAGTTTCTATCGAGAAACCCTAATTTGGGACTAAATCACCCCTACTAGTGTATGAGTCCCAATGTACATCAAAAATTAGCATTTCCAGGATTTCAGACCTCAATCCAAGCCTCTTCAAGTTTCTAAGTGCACCTTTGCATTTTCTCAATTTACTGTTATGATTTGAATTCATTTCTAGGTCATTTACTTAAGTCTTGCATATCATTTACATTTCATGTCTTTCCAAGCCCTAGCTTGGTGGTGAACCCCCTTTATACCTTTAATCACACCCTAGGAAACCTTATTGCAGATCTCTTTCCCTCATTCCATCCTTGGATTGAGATCTCTAAGGTTTTCTTGAGTGAAACTTGTAGAAAATTGGTTGTTGTATATCCTAAATTACACATACATACGACCATTATTTTCGAGGTTTCATTTTGGTGAACCTATCCTTTAGAATACCTTATTTTATGATTTTGAGTGCATCATATTCCTAGATCTAGCTTACATTAACTTTGCATTAGGTCTTGCATTAGTTAATTTGCATCTAGGGTTTCTAAATCTTGCATTAGTGAAAGTGCATATAGGTTGTATTTTTTCTTCTTGTATCATTGAATTTCACTTAAAATTTGTAATTGCATTTAGTCTAAACATCATTCAAACTAGAAAACCTAACATTCAATTATAATTTTCTAAAATGTATGCAAAAACCCTAATCTGGGACTCATACGCCCCTCTGGGTGATTTAGTCCCAGTATAGGTGGTTTTGCCTAATTTCTAGGTATTTTATGTTGATTGTTTATCAACATTTAAACCCATGAAACCACCAATCAACATAAACTGAAACTAGGTATTTTACAGTATTAAAAACCCTCTTTCTGTGTTTTAGTTTGTTGTTGTTAGATTTTTGTTTCAGTTTACTGAGTTTCTGTTTCATGCATTTCACTAGATCAAGCTTAATTTAGAGTCATTTCAATTGTGGGTAAATTTACATTACTGTACTTTTCATTTTTAGTATTAGTTCATAGATTGATAAGATTATATTACACTTGTCATTCATTAGAAAATAAAACCAAAAACACCTATAAACTGATGAACCACTTAGAGAAAGCATAGTTATTTGAGTATGTCAAATCTATTTTTCCAAGTTAACCTAACCCTCAAGCCTTTTAGTAGTGATGAATATGACATTTTGGATAAAGCCCTTAAGGATTTCATCTCACGAGGTTCATCCACTAAGGCTTGTTACAACAAACTGAAACAAATAGAAGTTAATGTGATTCAACCTCAACTCATCCTTTACCCACCTTCACACAAACCTCAAACTCAAAACAAACTCGTTTTCACCCTTGAACCACCTAAGAATAATGTTTCACAGCTATCAAGTTATAATACCATTGATCATACATATAATACTAGAAACAATCCACAATCAAGACAAACAACTTCAACATGCTTACCTTTGCCTCAACCCATCTTGCCTAGTGCTCCTCGTTTGTCTTCGCATAGTGGGAAGGAGTATGATCTTATTGAACAACTTAAGAAAACCCCTGCTAAGATATCCCTATGGGACCTAATTCAAAATTCACCTGACTATCATACTATGCTTCAAACAGCCTTGCAACAAGTTGTGATTCCCTCTAATACAAATGCAAGTGATGTAGCAGCTCTAATTCAAGGAATGAATGTGGTCAACGTAGACATTACCTTTCATCAACACGAGCTACCTCCCTTGGAGATGAGAAATAAAAATTATGCCTTCATGATAATAGCTAGATTCAATAGGACGAGAATAAAAAGAACCCTTGTTGACAATGGCTCCGCTCTTAATGTGTGTAGTGTGAACCTTTTGGATAGACTTGGCATGGATAAATCAATTATTGAACCCAATTCCTTATCAATTCAAGGATTTGACAATGTACGAAAGCAATCACTTGGTGTAATTACTTTGCCTATTATAGTTGGAAAGGCTACCTTACAAACTCCTATTCATGTCATGCCCGATAATATTTCATACAATCTTCTATGAGGAAGACCTTGGATTCATGAGATGCATGTAGTGCCTTCAACTCTTCATCATATCATAAAGTATACCAAGTTGAAATAGACCCTGAGCCTGAAAGTTGCTTACAAGTTGAAAAGGGAAAGATAAATCCTTTGAACACATTAATTCCAACCTTGGACATAAAACCTATGAAAGAAGAGAAACAAGAGATGGAAAAAGTGTCAAAGTTATTGGAAGATGATTGGGGTTCTGTTGTGCATGTTTTGCACACACGCCCTGCCGTAGGTAGGGACCCCCTTTTTTTGCTCCCGACAAGCTGCTGTGCTCTTGTCTTGTTTTGTGTGCCCCATTTTCCAAGCCCAAATTGGTCATGTGCCTTCAAACTATCAAATCCCCTACCCAAATTCACCTACTTAGGGTATTCAAATCCGCGGAAAACTAAAGTCGCTCGTCCCCTTTCTGCCTTTTGTCTTGTTCCTACTGTTTGGAAACATTAGTGGACCCTCGTCGCTCGCATTTCCACATTTTTGACTTTGGGGTCACCCTTTTTTGGATCTGGGATGTGTTTGAAGTGCGTAAATGAACTACCAAGGTTTCGTCAATGTTTCGTTAAGTTTCGATGGTTTTGAAACTTTCCCTCCGGAATCCCCTTCCTCCTTGGCTGTTTGGAAACATCTGTAGACCCCCGTCACTCCCGTTTCCACATTTTTGACTTTGGGAGCAACCTTTTTTTGGATCTAAGATGTGTTTGAAGTGCGTAAATGAACTGCCAAGGTTTTGTCAAAGTTTGGTTAAGTTTCGGTGGTTTCAGAGCTTTGTTTCCCTTTTGTTGTTTTGGAACATCTGGCGGCCACCTCCCTTCCGGCCTCCGGAGCCCGGCCCCTCTGTGGCCATTTCCTAGGCTCCGCCTCTCCGTGGATGTTTTGAACATCCGGCGGATACCTCCCTTCCGGCCTCCGGAGCTCAGCCCCTTTGTGGCCATTTCTAGGGCTCTGCCTCTCTGTGGTCATTTTAAACATCCGACGACCACCTCCCTTCCGGCCTTTGGAGCCGGGCCCCTCCATGGCCGTTTCTGGGAGCCCGCCTCCTTCCCAACTATTTTGAACACCCAGGAGCCTGCCTCCGTCCCGGCTATTTTGAACATCTGAGAGCCTCCCTTCTTCTTGGCTATTTTGAACATCTGGGAGCCTGCCTCCTTCTCGGTTGTTTTGAACATTTGAGAGCCTCCCTTCTTCCTGGCTGTTTTGAACATCCGGGAGCCCACCTCCTTCCCAACTATTTTGAACATCCGGGAGCTCGCCTCCTTTCCGACTGTTTTGAACATCCGGGAGCCCGCCTTCTTCCCGGTTGTTTTGGCTTTTGTCCACTGTCTACCTTCTAGCTTTCTTCCACCGTCTTTCCACCCTTTGGCGCTTGCACCCTTGAAGCACACATTAATGTTTATGGCCCAAATGAGCTCCAAATATGAATATCAATATATTTTGATGATGCAAATAGGGAATTTGTAGGTTTGACTGACATTTTCTTTAACTCATGTATAAATGCACTTACGACACTTCGTGTTTGTAGGAGTCAAGAAGCCTTCCGTAGGTCTATCGGAGAGGCCCATTGAGGGAGTTGTCCTACCTTTTTCCAGATGATGATGATTTCTAAGGAGTTTTCTGCCCAAATCAGGGGCCACCAATCCATTGATGCCAATCGTCGACGGGCTCGTTTGATCAAAGGAAGAACACTGCAAGCACATCAAGCAAAAGACGATTTTCAGGCAGTTTCAGCTACAGTGAAAAGGGAAATCAACTAAATGACGAAATTGCTATAGTGACTGGCACTAGATGACAAAACAGAGAAAAGGCAAGGAATGTATTTTAAATTGCTAGATAATGGAGGGTAGGTGAAACCCTATTGTAAATCAAATCTGGGCCACTCATTGTGAATTAATCCTAGCCATTCATTTGGGCTTTGGAAAACTATAAATAGGGGCTTGCCCCTCATTTGTAAGGGTTGGAGAGCTGTTGTAAAAAGTATTTTGCAGCAATAGAAGACATCATTGCATGATTTTATGGATGTTCTCTTTGATTTTGCTCATCTTGCATGCATGGTTCTACTTCCATATTAGTTTTAGTATTAATTTCTTGAATGGTTGTCATGATGGTGTTGTTGTTATAGTATTTGATGAACTTCCAGCTCATGCTTTTTATGGTTCATTGATGATGAATCACTTTGCAAAGCTAGTCTGAGCCTCTTTCCTTTATTGCTGCAACTTAGTTCGATTGCATGTACATGATGTGTGTATGTGATGTGAAAATCTACAGTCCTTAGAAGATTGCACTAGTTTTGTGTAGCTGTAGGTTTCTCTTTGTCAAGCAAAACTCGTTTAGGAAGTCTGTCTACTTTAGCAGCCACCATTGTTACCATTCATTCTCACTTAGGATTAGAATAGATTTCTTAACCCTTCTCCTTTTGCTATTTCTTTTAATCCTTGGTTAGAGTAGGACCCAAAGCATCACCATGAAGCTAAATCAGATGAACTTGATGAGTTTCAGCTTGCTGTTTTGAGTGGACAGCCACTGTTCATTCACTTCCAGCACTTTGAAATTGCATTTGCAAACCCAACTTTCCATGCTTTGTAACTCATTCGTAAGATCGCCTTGTGATTCCAGCAAATCACATCAAACAACTGAGATATTCCAAGCACTGTCAAGACCTGACATTAGAGACCTTGGGATAGTGTTCTGCAATTTGATTGTGGAATATTGTCTTTCAAGAGAGGTAGTGCACCTATGCACTGCCTGTGTTGAGAAGTGCATAAAAAACACATCAACAGGTTCCTTAGATTTCACACCAACATTTATGGGAGAATACAAAATTACAACAAAAGAAATTAAAAAACAAAAGAAACCAATGGTAATGTTAACACATAATTTGGAAGAAAACTCACAAGCATCTACCTCATCTACTCTAGAAGAAGACACAAGCTATACAACAAACTTTAATGAGATAGATTATCAACAACCACCAAACCTAAAATAAATGGAGAAGCTTTGTGGAAAAGGTTATGAGGTTATGAAACAACTTGGCTATAGTGGAAAAGGATGTGGAAAGAAAGAACAAGGCATCTTCGTTCCTATAGATCCTAACACACAAGAAGCAAAAAGTGGTTTGGGATATTGCCCTTCTAAGATAACAAAAGTAGCTAAAAGACCCTTGTTAAACATAAACACCATCATGTGTAACCTTAAAACAACTCTCACCTTGAAGCATCTTGAATTGATTGATACAACTTGTGTAGACTTGCTAGAATATTTTGAAGATGATGAAGCCTTGAAAGAAATGTTAGGATTCTATGATAAACCATTCACTCCTAAAAAGAAATGAGTTACAAGTTCTATGATTAGTGCTAAGCAAGAAGATGGGGAAAGGAAAGTAAGGAGGTTGATAAAGACAATGAAGAATGCAACCTTGAATTTTAGAAACAAAGTGCACTTCCTTTGGGAGATACAATTGACATACCGATGGATATTAACAATGAAAAGTGATTAAGATAGGAAAGTGCCTTAATGATGATGAACAAGAAGACTATGCAACTCTACTTCATGACTTTCCCAAAAAAATTGCTTGGACTTATTTGGATATGCTGGGAATTGATGCTAAGATAGTGACACACAACATAGTCCTTGCCAAAAATGCTAAACCAGTTAGACAAAAGATACGAAATATGAATCCTAAGATAGCCTTATTGGTCAAGGCCGAGTTTGAGAAGCTCCTCAAAGCTGATTTTATACACCCTATAGATTATTCTCCTTGGATCTCGAACATTGTTTTCGTCACAAAACTTGATAATCGTATTAGGATGTGTACGGACTTTCATGATTTAAATAAAGCATCTTTAAAAAGATGTTTTTCCCCTTCAGAATATCGACATGATAGTGGACTCGACTGTGAAACAGGCTTTGTTGTCATTCATGGATAGATTTTCTAAACATAATCAAATCTTCATTAATCCTCAAGATCAATAGAAAACAACATTTACTACAGTTTGGGGAACATTTTGTTGGGTAGTCATGCCTTTTGGATTGAAGAATGCAAGTGCAACATATCAAAGAGCTATGAAATTGATATTTCATGATTACATACATAAGATTTTGGAAGATTATGTTGATGATATTCTCACCAAATCTTTAAATCGACAAGACAATATGCATATACTTCAAAAATCTTTGAGCAAATGCGAAAATATAACATGAGATTAAATTTGAAAAAGCATGTCTTCGGCGTAGATAGTGGAATTTTTTTAGGTTTTATAGTATCTTGCATAGGCATTGAGGTGGACATGAAGAAGATTAATGCTATAATTAGCATGCCACCTCCTAGAAATATTTCACAATCGTGCACTTTACAAGGAAGAATTCAGGCTATCTGTCATTTTGTAGCATCCCTAGCAGACCGAACATTACCTTTTATGCATCTTCTTAAGAAAGAGGTTCAGTTTAATTGGAATGAGGATTGTAAACATGATTTTGAGAGTTTGAAAGATTATCTTGCTACTCCACCTATTCTACAACCTGCTATACAAGACAAACCATTCATCCTTTACACAACAACATCGACCCATGCTCTCGCAACATTATTGGCTCAACAAGACGAAAATGGTAAAGAACATCTTGTTTATTACATTCATCAAATTCTGGTTGATTATGAAACATGATACAGAACGATAAAAAAGCAATGTTTGGATCTTGTATTGACTACTAGTAAACTGAGACATTACTTACTGAATGTTGAAATACATGTGATGACAAAATTTGATCCTTTAAAACATCTTTTTGCTAAAATAGATTTATCGGGACATTTAGCTAAATGGGTTATATTGTTAACTAAATTTGACCTTAAGTTTGTTTCACAAAAAGCAATTAAAGGACAAGCCTTGACCGACCAACTAGCTGACACCCCTTCTCCACTAGCATTACCTAATAATGATTCATTACCTGACAATAATGTTTTGACGATTGAAACTAGTACATGGGAGTTATACTTTGACAACTATAAATGTAGAACAAGTTCTAGTGTCGGGATTATAATAGTCCCACTTGCAAGAAAGCCTAATCCCTTGTCTTATCACTTAAACTTCCTATGCACAAACAACACAACAAAGTATGAAGCATTAATTGTTGGATTAGATGTCGCTTTAACTCTAGGATCCCAAGATATTAAGATATTCGATGATTTACAATTAGTCATGTTAAGCAAATAAACGAAACATATCAAGCAAATCATGACAAATTATTGAAATATAAGGATCTCACAATGACTTTGTTAAACACCTTTGATTTGTACACCATTGATAACATCCCATGAAAAGATAATCGGCATGCAGATGCAATGGTAAGTGCGGCCTCCCTTATATCCCCTAAAGATCCTTCAAAAGATTTCACATTTATTGTCCATACAATTATGACACCATCAATAGCAAATACGGTCGAAGAAGTGTTATCAACCATCGTGAAAATCTCTAGTGAATGGTATGCACTGATATTTAATTATTTAAAAGAAGGTACCTTTCTTAAGCCGACAAATAAGAATACTTGAGACTGCCTTCGAAAACTCACATCTAGATATATAATCCTTGTTGACGTGTTATATTGAAGGTCCTTTGATGGTCTTTTACTTGGATACCTTAAACAATCTGAAATCCCCAAAGCACTTGAAGAAGCTCATGTGGGTGCTTGTGGAGGCCATTTTAGAAGATCATTAGTTTGAAAGCTAATCCACATAGGATACTATTGGAGACATGAAAAAAGATTGCTTTGAATACGTGAAGAAATGTCACAAGTGTCAAGAACATAGCAATTTGATTCACGCTCTTGCTTCTAAGTTTTGTGCCCAAGCTCCTATTTGTCCATTCTCAGTATGGGGTCTAGATCTTATTGGAAATATTTCACCTCCTTCCTCCACTGGACATACCTTTATAATTACTGCAACAAATTATTTCATGAAATGGGTAGAAGCCATTCCCCTTCATTCAACAACTGCCAATGTAATATGTTGTTTCATATTGGAACACATTATTGCTCACTTTGGACTTCCTTCCGCATTATTTTCAGACAATGGGACACCATTTAAGAATAATGACGTGAAGAAGTTCTTAGAAACATTTAACATCTAGTTCGTTGTTTTTCAACACCCTACTACTCATAATCTAATGGTCAGGCCGAATCAACTAATAAGACTCTAGAACAAATCTTAAGGAAAACAATAAGTAAACATAATTGGGATTGGCACACATAGTTGACATACGAATTATGGGCTTATCATACTAGTATCAAAACATCAACCGGGAATACTCCTTATAACCTTGTCTATGGTACTGAGGCAATAATGCCCTTGGAGTTAGAGATTTGTTCATTAAGAATCACTCTTCAAGGACTTATTGATGACAATACTTATAAATAACAACGATTGCATCAAATTGAAATGCTTGATGAATGGTGCATTAATGATTATAGAAAATAGCAATGTAGTTACAATGATCACATCATCTCTCGTGCATTTACTAAAGGTGATTTGGTGTTATTTGAGAATCAACATAACGTCAATGTCAGCCCGATTGAAAAAAGAAAGTTCATCCCTAATTGGTTAGGACCTTACATAATTGATAAAAATTACGAGTCTGGAGCATACACGTTAACATAAATGGATGACACTCCTCTTAAAGAACCTATTAATGCCACACATTTGTGCTGTACTATGTCTAATCTTCTTGAATAGTGTGAATGATAAAGCAATGATGTTAGAGTTAGTAGATGACATTCTATGTTCTCTCGCATTGCTTAGTTCTTGACAAACAATTATTTGTGTGTCTTGAATACGAACATAATTATTTAAATTAATTTTTAGATGATTACTTTAGGATGCATACTATTCAAGTTAATCTTGAATGTTGAGTTAGATTGGATCCTTATATGCATTTAATGTTCTTTAATTAGATCATAGGTGCATTTAATTTAGCATAACATAATTAACCATAATGTAGCATCTAAAAGAAACTAGAATAGTTTTAATTAGATCACATAAAACATGTTAGATCATTGGTGTAGGTGCACCTAAGTACTTGAAAATTTCAAATAATGGACAATATGTCAAATGGTATTGTTAAGGTCTTTAGGCATTAGATAGGGTCTAATACAAATTTTTGAGTATATTTATCTTAAATAAGGTCTATCAAGACCATTTGCATTGTAACTAGGTAATTCGAGTCATTTAGGGTAGTATATCAAAAGTTGCACAAAAATGCAAAAATGTTGTTAAACAAAATGTTGTCAAAATGCAGTTTTAGGGAATATGAAGAAATTACAATTTTAAAAGGTAGTTGAGAACATTGGAATTTGAGTGAAGATGTATTTAAAGGTCTCAAAAGGCTTAGAGAGGAGGGGATGAACTTTGTATGGTGATTTCTTTTGAATGAAACAATGTTACTTCTGCTACTTCACTGGTTTTCTGAGTTTTTCTCCTTCTATACAGACCGTACAGGCTCTCAAATGATTTGAATCCTTTTCTATGGTATATAATTATGAATTATATTTCATTTGAATCCATATTGAGAGTCTAACACTCAAATTTGTGGAAGATTTCATTTTTTTTTTGTAGCAGACTGTATTTACATAGTTAAGGGTTTGATTGCAAATTAAATGATGTAGTGGCCATTCCTCCTACTGTCCTATCCTATTGCTAAAATGAATGGCATGTTACATGTTAGAATAGTTTTCCTATGATTTAGAAAGCAAGGGAGGCGAGGTTGTGTGAAAGGAATGATGCCCTAGGGCTAGTAGCATTATTTTTCCATGTGAAATTGGTGAGTCAGTGTTATGTTCTAATGAATTATTGATAGAATTGGCTAAGTAATGGTTGTGTGAGTCTGTAAAAACCCTATTGAATCTATTGGAAGCAATTTCGGAGTTGTAGAAATCCAGGAGTCAAGACTTTGAATAAACCCTAGGTTTTGTGCTTGAAAATGGAGGGTTTCTTGGTTCAACATCAAAGAGGACTTGTGTCTAATATTTTATCAGGAAATTTGGTGTTTTTTGTCACAATTAGTAACTGTCAAAAGATTTTAAGTGAGAAAAAAGGTGATTAGGAGGGATCTCCTTTGGAAAAGTGGGCTAATTGAGCAGCCTAGTGGCAGGGCAGTCTATTGGTTCTCTAATTTGTGTCAAAGAAGTCTTGTAGAATTTGTTGGGATGTTATGTGAGGTTGTATTGTGAGTCTCAAAGGGTGTCTAGAAGGTATTTGATAGGCCTTCTCTAAAAGATATTGTGCAAAGTCAAGTTTGAGGGCTAGAAGCCTATTGGTGAGGGTTTGAGGCAAGTTGAGTTTTTTGTGTTTAAGGGCAGGTTTCCCTAATTATGTTCAATCATTTTGAGTTGGAAAGAAGGTTATCACCACCTTGCTTACATCAATCATGGGGAAATTTATTAATAGTCTTGCAAAGATTATTTGATAAATCACATTGCCATCTAAGTTAAATACATAATCACAAAAAGTGAAACATAAATGAGCATATATATATATATATATAGATCACAAAGTTTTAGTACATATCATCAAGTATATAATGCTAGTGTGGCCTGTGGCTACCAAATCCCTTGGGACTTGGTGATCACATCCATTGAGAGATGCTAGATGCGATCGTGAACTAATAAGAGAATCTAGTGCATACTATAGGCCCCCTGCTCATCTAATAGCCATAGTCTCCCGTGCGATGGCCTCTAGGCACTCTTGCTCTATGTGGTCTCTATCCACTTGTAGCTTGACAATCTTTGCATGAAGTCTATCGACCTTTGTTGGATCTCAAGATGATCGAAGCTCCTCATATGCAGCCTCGACTCGATCAACGCACCTAGTAGGGCCCTCGTATGCTACTCTCAATCTAATATAAGGCTCAAACAATGCTGGGTGCTGCTCCATGATAGGCGGGGGAACGTAGTTTGTGTCGATAGATTGATCTAAGATTGAAGGAGGTACTATCTCTACAGTTGTTCATCGATGGAGATCATGCAACTCTCTCGTAGACCCTGCAAGATAGAAATCATAAAGATAATCAGTACAAATCATGCTATATATATAAATCAAGAGCATGAGCATAAGCATAAGCATAGATATTGTGTCATTACCTAGATCTCTAACTGTCTGTGTAAAAATAGCCTCATCCTATGTGGGAGGCATGGAGGATGTGTTGGCCTCTCCATGCTTGTAAGTGCTAACGTGTGTTGTAGCTACTGACTATGATCTAGTAACATGTGTGGGAGTTGAATCTCTCCACTCATGGGCAACTACACCCTCCTCTTTTGTGTCACTTCCCTCACTCATTAACTGGCCCTTGTCCTCCTCATAGTCTGAGTCTTCCTCCTCATCATAGTCCTCCTCTACCTCATCTACAAATAAGTCTGCAACCTTGATCCCTATATCTTCACTTGCCTCCTCCTCCTCATCCCTCTGATTTGGAAGAGGCCCTGCAAAACCTATAGGTTGATCCATAGGAAATATCGAAGCTGGTCGTGTTGTGGCCCACCACTCCTCAAATGCATTTGTAGCACCAACGTCATTAGCATCGACGACTGGGGGCATGTTAAGATTTGAGTCATTTGAGTCACTAGGTACGAAATCATCCACTATCAATCATCTCATATCTCCTAGCCTCCGGGCACTCCGCACTGATCACCTATAAAAAGGTCGTGCTACTAGTGGCACTTGCAACTATCCAAACTATCTCATGACACAATTGTAGTAGAATGGTCTTACTACGTAATTGTGCCTCCCTAGTAGAAACCTATCCCTCTACATCCTCCTCAACTATTGGGTCTCATCTGGCCAGTATGGTATCAACTAGTAAGGTCTCCAAAGGATCTCCTCCTAATCTAGGCAGTCAAATCAAACTCTCTAAAAATACAAATCTCCATACCACCACGCTCATCTCAATGGATAAATGAAGGAATGTGGATATCCCATAATGCATATAGATGAAAATCCTGTTAGTCTGGTGCATGTGATATGCTCTAAGTACCAAACCTGCAATAGTGTACAATGCACCATGCTCTTGACCTTGTGATAAGAAAACCATCCAAGATCATAATACATATGTGCAAGCATGATGCGACCCCATGCATAGACGGTCTAACGATGCTCCATCTCTCGTATCATATGAACTAGGCCTCCATCCAAGTGTGCTCCCTAGCCATCTAGGACTAGTACTAGTGCTACAGTGAATATCATAATTCATCTCAAAAGTGGTGATTGTGCATAAAGTAGCCACTATAACTCGATACATGGCCCCATGATCTCATCTCGAACTGGCCCTCCAAGGCAATACCTTATATCTACTCGCATCCACCTGTATGTACGATCCTCTGCGAATTGGACTCTCTTTCCTTGAATGTGAACTCGAAGGATGCGGTGTACATCCTCCAAAGTGATTGTCATCTCACCTAGATTGGTAGATGAAATGTGCAAGTATTTGCATCCCATCTCTCTAATAATGCCATTAACATGGCATCATGGTATCTCATCGATGGCATGAGGTATTCCCAATATATCTCGGTAGCCTGCAAGGTTTGTCTATCATCCTCTAATAGTGTCGTGACGAGGTCTCGTAAGTGACAAAACAATCTGCTATCGAGACGTTGTCGTGATCACGGAGGAATCTAACACAAAAAGAAAAAATATGTCCTATAAGCATTCTAAAATCTTAAATCTATACATCAACAGTCAAAAAGTGCACTAAAGTTGCTCTAAGGTACTTTTCTAAGGGTCATAGACACTTTCTTCCCCTTTTGGGACACTTCGCAATGAAATGGGACACTTTAGGAAAAACTAGGACACTTATGAAAAAGGGGACACTTTGTAAAAAAAAGGGATGCTTTGCGAATTTTTCTTCTAGGGTCCTAAATCTATCTAGAAATGCATAAAAACAAAAAATAAATGTGTAAAAACAAAGCTAAGGTACAAAATAATTAACTCACAGGATGTTGAAGGTCACCTCATGCTACCTCCTCACATAGGCTATTGAGTCTCAGAGGCACATGTGCTCGAATGCTCGACATTATCTCTCACTCTCCACTGAAATCAAACTACAAGAAGGTAAATGACAAAATGGTTACAAATTAGTTAACCTTTTACTCTTATATATGATTAAATTAGGCCATTTGCATATTAGGGTTAAACATGCTTTTTCATTCAAACTCGCATATTGGGGACTAGAGAACTCCATTTTCGATGCCGTTTGTTGCATCGGATTCATGATTCCACTCTCGTTCTCATCAAATGTCTATCATTTTATGGTATGCTACTTGGAAATACCCTATGATATGACTTATGCAATTCAATGCAGTTAGACTACTACCTTGATTCCACCTCCATAAAGCAAGTAGAATCAAGGGGGGGCATATATCTACCCTCAAATTTGATTGTTAGAAGAAGTTAGATAAGAGGATTTTTGAACAAATAATGAATTGGTTTTGCAGGATGTAGTTCCTAACATTATGGTTTTGCAGATAGCTACAGTGGGGGCTTCAATCTACTATGCTTGCAAATGAATCCATATGAGTATCCTTTTATGAAATGAAGCTTATTGCTCGAATTCCTTTAGCTTGTATATGCACGTAGAGTCATATGGGTGCTAAAGTGGAGGCTAAATGTAGTGTAAAAATTGTACGCTCTTCATGGAGATGGTACAATTTCACACTTAATTTGGACCTATTTTTAGTATCCTTGCATTCATGAAACTTTAAAACATCAATAATAGGCCCCTAAGACCCTTTATTTTGGATCCCAAGGCTTATTTCAGTTGAAATTCTGACAAAATCAACAAAGGCATTCAATTTTCTTACAACCTGACATTTACTCACCCCGAAGAGCTAGGATGGGACTCATATGACACCTTGGGTGTTTGAGTCCCCCTAGGTGGGACCCATACGCCACAAGTGGTGTATGAGTCCCATGTGGCCCCTTTTTAGGGTTTGAGTGGGAAATCAAGGTTTTTAATTCAAAATTTTGGTTGATGTTAGCATTTAGGATCTAATACACGATAAATTAGATGAAGTGCCTCTATAAACAAGGTTTCAAATCATTATTTTCATATAGAGAAAGTGATTCAAGATCTAAGCATTCATAATATCAACATAAGCACTCAAGCATACTTTCACAAGAGCATTCAAGAACGAGGAGTAAGCAAAGTTGAATTCTTGGAGCAACATTATAGTGTTTTTATAGGTCTTCAAGCTCACTTTCATTCAAGATCTAGCATTGTCAAGGATTGATGATGGTTGCCTATGGTGAATCAAACCATTACACCATGGAATGCCCAACCTTGCTTTGAATAAGTCCGACTCTAGGATCACAACAAATGAAACATCCACAGACTTAGGATCAACTAAAATTGACAAAGAAATAGACCCCATAAGGGTGATAGAAAACCCATCATGAGTATGAAGGGTGACCTATGATTCGTCATATTTATCTTTGTGCAAATTGTTAATAAACAAGGCCTCCTATGTGATAACATTCACTCAGATCAACAAATCAACCATATTACTTGTCACAATGTTATCATTAATTCGGGAGGGAACATACAATGAAGCGGGCTCCTTGTTCAAAGGTAGATTGTGTAAGGTAAATGTAATATCATAAACTATACTTACATGTTCTGCAGGAGGAATAGGGGTGAATGAGACCACATTCACATACTCAGATGGGGAAAACTTAGAAGCAGATGAAGAAGGAATGACCAAGTTTGCAGAGTGCAATAGGAATGAATTTGTGTATATCTATAGTTGGTTGTTAGGCTTGGCTACAAATTTATTGACATTCTACTTTCTTCCATCAAGGTAGATGGTCTCGTCATCAATGCGGTCCTAAATCATGTGATGTAGGAAAATGCATCTTTTGATATCATGCCTAACAACTCGATGAAATTGGATTTTTTTTTTAGAGTTGTACCATTCAGGGTATGGCTCGGACAACAGTCGAATTAGAGGTAATGTTATCACTTTATCTTTTAATAATTTTTGTAGGACATTAGTGTATGATTTTGATAACTTAGTCTCATATTATTTTTATTTAAAGGAACAAAGACCATGTTGGCCATGGCCTTGTTCTTACCTGAGACCAACATGATTGACCGACCATCCTAGAAAGAGTGTGAGGGCAAATCTCTGTATTGAACAACCACTTGGTGGTATTCGCTCAAAGCGACACACAGATGTGCAAAAGAAGGATACTTCATAAACATAAACTTCTCTTGTAGTGCAAGCTACAAGTTCCCAATAAGCAAATCTTGAACATTAGAGTCAAGCAAAGGATAGGAAATTTGAGAAAAAATAACCTGATACCGAGCTATAAAGTCAGTCATCTTCTCATGGATTCCCTGCTTACACTGAATGAGATCATAGAAAGCAATCTTCGGCCCAATGATGGTCGAGAACTACTAGAGAATTTGGTTGACTATCTGGTTAAAAGAGAGAATATAATTATTAGGTAAATCATAATACCATTCCAGAGTAGCATCCTTGAGAGAACATGGGAATAGCTTGGCAAAAAAAGCATCATTATGAAATAAATCAGTACATAGCGCATTAAAGGATGAGACATGTGTCCAAGGGTCCCCACAACCATTATACATTTTGAACTTTGGAATCTCTACCCCCTGAGGAATATGAGTGTTCAAAATAGAAATGGAAAGAGGATTATGACGATGGAAAGGCTGGAACATAGGTTGAGAGGAGGAACTGGTCAAGCTTTCCAGCTGATCTGCATGTGCCCCATGTTCTATAGTAGAGAATTGAGCACCTGATTAGAAGACAAGGTATGGCCAAAGTGACCTCCAGAAGGACTACCAACACCTATACCAACAAAGTATTAAACAATTTAGGGATTGAAAAAATGTTTCTTTTATGTAATGGTCTTCATGGCGAGACATAAAAGAATGATTTGGATTGAGTAGCAATTATAAATAATTTATTGTATTTACGCAATCTATTATGCCTTCTAATTTAGTTATTAAATTATGCACTTTGATAGTTTGATATTTCTTCAAGGATTGGTGTTGGTTATCTATCCACCATTTCTTTTTCTTTCCTTTGAAATAGGTTGATCTCGTCCTCCCCACATTGAACTTAATTTCTTAGATCAATATTAAATAGAGGCCCAAATTTGGTGATAACTATTATACAATCTAGAGTTGATGCAAATGTTGGAATGCTTGTCTAGAAGATATCACACTATATGTTGTGAGTTGGAGAAAGAATTAGATTCTTGCCTATTCAACTAGTTAACTACCCCTCTTGTCGTATTGATGGAACCATAAAGCATTTATTCTAATATTGCATAATTGATAAAAATATTGGTATGTAATGTTCAAAGATATACCTATTATATTTGGACATCACTAGAATTGGAAGGAGGCTTTACTTGGTTTTCTATTGAAGAATAATATTGTTGTTGATTATGTGAGACATGTTATTTTTTTGCATCTTTAGACAATTGGATGTATAACCATCTTATCTAATGTCATCATTCATTTGGCAATTGATATTTTAAAGCTTTACTCTACCATATTTTTCCAAATCGCCTTGCTATGTTCTTAACTATAGGTTTTATTAAAGAAAAACAAACTAATAGATTCTTGATTGGATCAAATCAACCATCAAATTAATAATATTCAAAGCAATAATCTAAGCCATAATAAAGTAAGTACAAAGCATCTTCAAGAGAAGGTTAGTGTTTACTTAGAGGGCTTCTTCTTCTCTCATAGAAATGGGGTAGTTCTTGGATTCTCATAATAGTCATACCTACAAATATAATTTACTAGAAATTATATAGGAAAATTAATAGTTGCATTGTAATTCCTGAAGTGGAATGAACCTTGATGAATAGTTCATCTAAAGAGCTTATCCTTTTATATATTATAGTTAATTCATGCCCCCTTTTATGATAGTAATGGACGTTGGTTGTGTAGCTATTCCAAATGAAAAGGTATTTTTCAAGGATCATCAGAGTAATAAGATAGGACCATCTATAGGGTAAGCAAATTTCTTCACGAAGATTGTATAAACTTTGGATTTTCTTGTTATAGAAGTAGGTATCTTCTTCCTCTTTGGATTGTTCTTGCTATTGGGATTCATATATGCTCTTATAAAAGTGGAAGAACTTGTCATAAGCCCTGAGAAATTGATCCTCAAAGGTGCTTACTCATTTTGTTCCAATCTACTATTGATCTCCTATCTTTGATGCTCATTCCTTCCATATTTGTATTAGAGATTGGTTGTGCTAAAAGATGTTCCCCTTCAACTAAGACACTCTTTGGGTAAACTCTATTTTGAATTGCTATTATACTATTTATTGTTAGAGGCTAATTTTCTACTTGTTGTTTTGGATGATGGTGGTGGTATTCCATACCTTGACTCTATTTCAATTATTTTGTAGTTGGAAAGCTTGTAACGATTGTTGTCTATTGTAATCAAAAGTTAACTTGTCTTATTCAACTAGTTATTCTTTTGTATGTTGTTGCTTTAAGACTATTGATAGCCATCTTTAAAGTTATTCAATTATAATATTTATTTTAGACTATTATCCTAAATCCCATAATACTATTTCACTCATTCTTTTATACTTTTATATTCAAAGTTTTAATTTAGTATTAAAAAACATAAATATATAAAAGTTTTCCTTGGGCCACATGCGCTCTCTCTTCCCTAATGTTACATCCAAAATTTCCTTAATATAAGTGTGAAATTGTGCTTATTAGTTGATAGGCTTCTCCTTTATACTTGCAAGTCCAAAATTTTCTGGAAAACCTGTCTCACGCCAGTAAACCATCTTTAAATTGAAATTAAACTATTTAGAGCCACCGATAAACCATTTAAACTCAACTATTTTTCCATTCACTACTTCCATTTGATAAATATTTTGTACAACTAAAAGATATTCCTGGAAGAATTATGTGATCTAAACAATTAGTTGTCTTTTCCTCAAGACATGGAAACTTACTATCCTCAAAACCATTTTCCAACCCAATTTTATAAGTTGATAAATATTTTGTATAGCTAAAAGATATTCTAAGATTCATGTAATCAAATTTGTAAAATCAGTTGTCTTTTCCTCGAGATATGGGAACTTACTATTGTCAAAACCAATTTCCAACTTGATTTCATAAGTTGATAAATATTTTGTACAGTTAAAAGATATTCTAAGATTTATGTGATCTAGAAAATCAATTGTCTTCTCCTTGAGATAGGAAACTTACTATTGTCAAAACTATTTTCCAACCTTATTTAATAAGTTGATAAATATTTTGTAGAGCACTGAGCTCCTGATCCATAAACTGCCTTTTTAGAGACTGGTTCAAGAAATTGCACAGGATTTTAAGGTATTTCCATTTACTTACTACTCTTTCTTATTTTTTT
This sequence comes from Sequoia sempervirens, assembly GCA_007258455.2. NCBI lineage: Eukaryota > Viridiplantae > Streptophyta > Pinopsida > Cupressales > Cupressaceae > Sequoia > Sequoia sempervirens. Next base: position 37,407 of record VDFB02334683.1, on the reverse strand, counting down.
GAATTACTTCTTGACTTGTTTTATGAATTTAAAGCTTCATTCCTTAGAAATTAGGTTGCTCTTAAACCCATTTATGACTGGCAGTTCTATATCATGGTTAATGCTGTTTCAGTTTTGGTTGTTGTAGATCAATTTGTGATTTTAGAGTCATGTTGTTCTAACATTGAAAGAGGCAAAAAAGGCATATTTGGTGGGGCTCTTTGAGGATAACAATTTGTGTGCCATTCACGCCAAGAGAGTCGCAATTATGACCAAGGATGTATTCAACTCACCAGAAGGATTCGTGGTGAAAGAGCATAGAGCTCACATTCACTTTGGTTTTCTCTCTGATTCAATCGATCAAAGGATTTAATTTTTAACTACATATCATGTGTAATATGATGTAAATGATGAACTAGATGAAATTTACTAATTTCATTGTATTAGAATTTGGTGGCTCTATTTTTTCTTTTAAAATTGCTAATGGGGAAAAACTAAAATGATGAAAGATCCCCCATAATAATTGGTATTTATTTGTTTGTAGTATGTGCTCTTCCTTCGTTTTGACCATGACACTAATTACTCTTGAACTTTTTAAGGATTTGTCTGCATATTTTGTGGGCCAGTTTTAAGTTATGCTTCTTATCATTTTAAGCTTAAGATTTCTCGAAGTGAATTGGTTGTTGCATTTTATAAAGCTCGTCTAACAAAGGAAAATTGTCACTAAGTTTGGTAATTTCTACCGCTGGATTAATTGTTAGACAATGTTTGTTAATCTAGCTAGAATTTTGTTGTTTTTATTGATGATTGTGATTGTAAAAATTGCATTTCTTGTCACCACTTATACGTAAGTGTTTGAAAAAAAACTTCAATCTTATCGACATAATTCCATTGTTGGAACACTAAGCCCACGACACTAAAAAAATAAGGACTACCATAACCCTTCATTTACACATTCCTCAACTACCCACACTTGACATGTGAGTTCCATTCTTGACACCCTTGCTTGTTTATATACATTCTAATTGTGGTATTCTTCTTGTAATACATTGAAAGAGAAACTAAATTTTTAGAATTTTTAGAATTTTTTTGGCTTGTGATTTGAATTCTCAATCTTGGAATTTATGATCGTGGAGACTTAAAGATGATCAAACTCTCCTCTATTTACTATTTTTCTTTCATTGGGCATGTTAATTTAAATTACAAATTTAATTTTAATTTATATCAATGTCTATTTGGATTATTTGATTGTTCAAAAGATAAAAATGATTAAAATGATAAGTAGCTTATTTCGATGGTTGATTGGTTTTTCTAAAACAAGTCACATCTATATCTTATATTTTAAAAAAATAGGTAATTCGATAAATTATTTTTTCAAAAATAACTAATTATTTTGAAAATGATTTTGACTAGATAATTAATGAATGAAAAACCAACTTCATAATTAAATGAAATCATCTAATTAGAAAAAATAGATAATATTAATGAAAGTCAATTGTTCCTTACCAAAATAGTGTCATATTAAGCTAAGTAAAATCATATTTGAGTTTTAATTATACAATGTTTAATTCAATCAAATTTTAATTCATAGATATATACATAAACATGATTATTAGTATTATAGATTAATTAGCCAATAGGCTTTTCCTATGGACTTGCAAGTCCAAAATTGATCAATAAATCTGTCTCACGCTTGAGGACAAAATTTACTCACCATTAAACCACCATTAAGTTGTCATAAATTGAGTTTCAACTATAAATCAACTACCGTTTAATAATAAAATCCTCCAAAATATCACGTGAAAGCCTAAAAAATCTCACATATCATGTAAAAGCCACATACATATTGATTTTCCAACTAGATGGAAACATTCTATTTTCATTGGGAATGTTTTTTTTCAATTTGATGACAACTTTCCTTTTCCATTTGGATTGTTTTATGTTTTAATGTTAATTGTGCTTTACTTTTACAAAAGCACGTTTAATTTATAAAAAAATGTTTCGTGGTCTAGGAGACAAAGATGGTTCAAACACCCAATCATACGACTCCCCAACTCTATAAATGCAATACCCCACTAGATTCCCCTAGATTCTAAACCCTCGACAAACCCCTACTTAAAAATCCTCATACAGTCATACTTGAAGCACGTACGAATCATTTAATCATTTGTACAAAATATAATAGATTTATAGCAAGAAATTCTTGAGGTTAGTGTTCTTTGATGACATAATTGATTTATAGCAAGACATGGGAAGAACACTTGCAACAAGTAGATCAAACATTACAAATACTTGAAGATCATCAACTCTATGCTAATCCATCCAAGTGTGCTTTTGGTCTTAATGAGGTGGAGTATTTGGGACACGTAGTTTCACATGAAGGAGTAAAGGTGGATCCTAACAAAATTAAGGTTATCATGGAATGGCCTATTCCAAAAACCATTAAGAAATTGAGGGGTTTTTTTGGGATTGATGGGATACTATAAAAGATTTGTGAAGAATTATGACTGTATAATAACACCTCTCACAAATTTATTGAAGAAGGATTATTTTCATCGGAATGAGTTCGCTAATGCAACATTTGAGAGATTGAAGGAGGCCATCATGGAATGGCCTATTCCAAAAACCATTAAGAAATTGAGAGGTTTTTTGGGATTGATGAGATACTATAGAAGATTTGTGAAGAATTATGACTGTATAATAGCACCTCTCACAACTTTATTGAAGAAGGATTATTTTCATTGGAATGAGTCCACTAATGCAACATTTGAGAGATTGAAGGAGGCTATGTGTACAACTCTAGTGCTTGCCACTCTAGAGTTCACTAAGGAATTTATTGTGGAATGTGATGCTTCAAAAAATGGTATAGGAGCAATACTCATGCAGGAGGGTCAACCAATTGCTTTTGAGATTCATCAATTAAAGGGTAAGAATCAACTCAAACCTATTTACGAGAAGGAAATGCTAGTGAGTCTTCATGTAGTTAAACAATGGAGGTCTTATCTAATGGGTGAACACTTCAAGGTTAAGACAAATCATGATATCCTAAAATATTTTTTGGAACAAAGATTATCTTTTGAAGAGCAGCAAAAATGGGTCACTAAGATGTTGAGATATGACTTTGAGATTGTATATAAGAAAGGGAAGGAAAATATTGTGGCAGATGCACTTTCTAGGAAGGATGTGAAAGATGAAGCCTTGTTGTGTTCCCTTTCAATATTACAAGCAAATTAGGTGGAAGAAGCCAAAGAAGAGTGGCAGAATGATGTTGCAACAAGTAATCTTATCCAACAATTAAAGAGTGATCCTAGTAGTTTAGATAAGTTTTGTTGGAAGGGAGATACTTTTTGGTATAAAGAGTGTTTGTATCTTTGCAAGAATTCCACTCTTAAACACAAGATTCTCATAGAACTACATGAGTCTCCAGTTGGTGGTCATTCAATATTTTTGAAGACATATCATCGGGTCAAGCAAGATTTTTTTGGGAAGGGCTAAAAGGTGATGTTCAAAAATTTGTGGTTGAATGTTTGGTTTACCAAAGAAAGGGGAGACAATTAAGACACCAGGTCTCTTATAGCCCTTATCTATTCCTAGCCAATGTTGGGAAGAGGTATCCATGGACTTCATCACAGGGATTCCCAAATCTAAAGGTCATAATGTCATCATGGTAGTAGTTGATCGCCTCACTAAATATGCACATTTCATTGCATTATCACATCCTTTTACAACAAGTGATGTGGCAAAAGCTTTTTTGGAGAGTGTACAAAAGCTACATGGTACACCTAAGGTTATTTCCAGTGACCATGATCTTATCTTTACTAGTCACTTTTGGAAAGATTTATTCTCATGTTTGGGTACTCAATTGGCTCCTAGCTCTTCATACCACCCTCAATTAGATAGGAAAACTGAGGTTGCTAATAAGTGTTTGGAAGGATATCTACATTGTTTCACTTCAGAGAAATAGTCTCAATGGGTAGATTGGCTACCACTAGCAGAATGGTGGTATAACACTTCTTTTCATAGCTCATAAAAATGTCTCCATTTTTGGCACTATATGGATATCATCCTCCTTTCATCACATCATCATTGAAGGTGTCACCAAGAGTTCAAGCAGTAGAGGACCACTGGCTTCATCAACAATAAGTACTTTTAGGACTCAAGGAAAATTTAGCCATGGCACAAAATTGAATGAAGCAGCAGGCATATCAACATCGTAGCGAAATAAGTTTTAAAGTTAGGGATTGGGTCTTCTTGAGATGAAACCTTATAATAATTTCTCATTGAAGCAATAAAAAAAGAATATTAAGTTGTCTCCAAGGTACTATGGCCTATACCAAATCATGCAAAAGATTGGTAGTGTTGCCTACAAGCTAGAGTTGCCACCATCAACAAAAATGCATCTAGTTTTTCATGTTTGTTGTTCGAAGAAGGTAATTGGGCATAATATTCCAACTCAAATAGTACTACCAGAGCTTGATGAAGAAGGAAGAATCATTTTGGAACCAGAGTGCATTCGTCAAACACGCACGAAGAAGTTGAGGAATATAACTCTCACTGAGTATCTCATCTAATGGAAGAATTTACCAATTGAAGATGCCACATGGGAGGACGAGGAGTTCATTCAGAAGAATCCACACTTGATTAACATTGAGGACAATGCTTCTTTGAAGAGGGGGCATGCTATGCCCTTCATATTGGTGTACATACCAGGTTATGAATAGTTGACTTGTGGCTATCTTAACTCTTAATTAAGTCATATTATCATTATTATATTGTTATTTAGTTATTTAGGTTAGCCTTAGGCTTATATAGGGCTATCTAAGTCAGCTTGGGTGATATCCTAGGCATAAATAGGTATATATAGGAGGTAGTGAGTTATATTTCATCATCATATTGTGAATTATGTTCTCATTGGAGATATTTGAAGATCGCCCCCTCGAAGTGGCTTGTCATTCTCAATTATTATCAAGTATTTTCAACATATCTCATATCATATTCTTCTATTGTGCAAGTTATTTCATTACAAATGAATTTTACTAATTTCATTGTACTAGAAGTTGGGGGGTCTATTTTTTCTTTTAAAATTGCTAATGGGGAAAAACTAAAATGATGAAAGATACCCCATAATAATTGGTCTTTATTTGTTTGTAGTATGTGCTCTTCCTTCATTTTGACCATAACACTAATTACTCTTAAACTTCTTTAAAAAATTGTCTCCATATTTTGTGGGTCAGTTTTAAGTTATGCTTCTTATCATTTTAAGCTTAATATTTCTTGAAGTGAATTGATTGTTGCATTTTATAAAGCTTGTCTAACAAAGGAAAACTGTCACTAAGTTTGGTAATGTCTACCACTGGAGTAATTGTTAGACATTTTTTGTTAATCTAGCTAGAATTTTGTTGCTTTTTATTGATGATTGTAATTGTAAAAATTGCATTTCTTGTCACCACTTATACATAAGTGGTTGAAAAAAATTCAACCTTATTGACATAATTCCATTGTTGGAACACTAAACCCACGACACTAGAAACGTAAGGACTGCCATAACCCTTCGTTCACACATTCCTCAATTACCCATACTTTACATGTGAGTTCCATGCTTGACACCCTTGCTTGTTTATAAACATTCTAATCGTGGTATTCTTCTTGTAATACATTGAAAGAGAAACTAAATTTTTAGAATTTTTATAATTTTCTTGGCTTGTGATTCAAATTCTCAATCTTGGAATTTATGATTGTGGAGACTTAAAAATGATCAAACTCTCCTCTATTTACTATTTTTCTTTCATTGGGTATGTGAGTTTAAATTACAACTTTATTTTTAATTTATATCAATGTCTATTTGGATTGTTTGTTTGTGCAAAAGATAAAAGTGATTAAAATGATAAGTAGCTTATTTCGATGGTTATTGGTTTTTCTAAAAAAGTCACATCTATATCTTATATTAAAAAGAAAGGTAATTCGATAAATTAATTTTTCAAAAATAACTAAATTATTTTGAAAATGATTTTTGCTATATAATTAATTAATAAAAAACTAACTTCATAATTAAATGAAATTATCTAATTAGAAAAAATATATAATATTAATGAAAGTCAATTGTTCCTTACCAAAATATTGTCATATCAAGTTAAATAAAATCATATTTGAGTTTTACCTATACAATGTTTAATTCAATAAAATTTTAATTCATAGATATATACATAAACCTGATTATTAGTATTATAGATTAATTAGCCAATAGGCTTTTCCTTTAGACTTGCAAGTCCAAAATTGATCTCATGCCTGAGAACAAAATTTACTCACCATTAAACCACTGTTCAGTTGCTTAAAACAAATTTCAACTATAAATCAATGCCATTTAATAGTAAAATCCTCCAAAATATTATGTGAAAGCCTAAAATCTGTCTCACGCTTGAGAACAAAATTTATTCACCATTAAACCACTGTTCAACTATAAAACAAGTTTCAACTATAAATCTATAAATCAACTCCATTTAATAGTAAAGTCCTCCAAAATATCATTTGAAAGCCTAAAATATTTCACATATCATGTAAAAGTCACATACATATTGATTTGCCAACTAGATGAAAACATTCTATTTTCATTCGAAATATTTTTTTCATTTAATAACAACTTTCCTTTTCCATTTGAATTGTTTTACGTTTTAATAATATCTCTAATTAAATAATTTTAAAATAAAATTTAATAATATATATTTTCAATAATTTTTATTGTTAATTGTGCTTTACTTTTACAAAAGCACGTTTAATTTATTAAAAAAAAGATGGTTCAAACACCCAATCATACGACTCCCCGGCTCTATAAACGCAATACCCCACCAGATTCCCCTAGATTCTAAACCCTCAACAAACCCCTACTTAAAAAATCCTCATACAGCCATACTTAATCAACGTTCACATACGAATCATTTAATCATTTGCTACAAAATATGTTCAAATAAAAAACCATAACAAACAAATCACACACAATTAACAGAGCTTTAAGTTTTGGCTAAAATACAAACTGAACCAACCGATTGTCACAAGCCCCAATATGTTGCATGCATTCCATCTATACTTTATAATAATTGTTCTTCCGGACCATTTTTGTTGCCCCAGATTTCTCCCTTTTTAGTTGTTAAGGCCAAATTTGGCGGATTCAATTTATTTTATCGAGCGAGGGTTTTTAGATTTTGTTGCGGCTGCATTTTTCAGAATTCTTTTTGGGGAGATCATGGAAGGCTCTTCGGGCGATACGCTAAAAGGGAGGACCTTTGCCATAGAGCTTACCAGCGATGGGGCAGCCCGCTTGCGTGAGGTCATCAAACAGAAGCTCTCGGATTTCATGGGCAGCTACACTGACGATGTTTTAGCGGTGAGTTTGGCGACGTTCTTGTTTTCTTATTTGATATTGTTCACGGTTCCTGCGAGAATTTTAGGGCTCTCTGAAGAGCAGCAACACTGATGTCCTGCTATTTGAATTAGGTTATGAATCTTTGAGAAATTTTAGGGCATCATGAAAAAGCAGGAATGTTTTTGTTCTGCTTTTTAAACCGACCTATGGTTTGTAGTCAATTAGGGTATTATTGAAAATTAGCACTGTTTTGGTCCTGCTATTCGATTTGGGCCACGGGATTCAGCGCAAATTTTAGGGCTTTGTGTAATCAAAGCAACTTCTTTGGTCAGTTGTTTAATTGTGTTGTCGATTATAATGCAAATTTTAGGGCTCTATGGAAAATAAGCAACAATTTATATTGCTATTTAAACGGGGATGTGAATTTTATAGTGAATTTTAGGGCACTACAGAAAGTTAGTGATGTTGTTGTCTCAACATTTAAATTCGGTCATGGAATATTATACAGTACTAGGTAAATTGTGTTATGTAATATTATCTCCTGCTTTTCACTGGGCTGTGGAATATAGTGTAATCAGTGCATTGTGGAAAATTGGCAATCTTTTTCTCAGGCGCTATTTAATTTTAGTCACGGATTTTTCTGCAGAATTTAGGGCTTTGAAGAATGTTTGCAATATTTTTGTCTCACGATTTAAATTGGGTTATGGATTCTAGTTTAAGTTTTAGAGCATAATGGAAAATTAGTAGTGCTTTGTCCTGCTGTTTAAATTAGGTTATGGATTAGGGGGAATTTTACGGTGAAATTAGCAATGTTTCTTTTCCACTGTTTAAATTGGGTTATATATTTTAGAGCAAATCTTAAGGCATTATGGAAAACGAACAATGTTTTTCTCCTTCTATATAATATTAATGTTTTTGGTGCAAAGATCAGAGTTTAGTGGAATGTTAAAGCATTATTTTTCCCCCCTGGTTAATTGGGTTATTGACTGTAGCACAAATCTACGGCATCATGGGAAATTAGTAATTATTTTCTTGCTATTCAAATTGGGTTATGAATTTTAGAGCGAATTTTAGGGTATATCCCCCTGGTTAATTGGGTTATTGACTGTAGCACAAATATACGGCATCATGGGAAATTACTAAATTAGCAATTATTTTCTTGCTATTCAAATTGGGTTATGAATTTTAGAGCGAATTTTAGGGTATATGAAAAATTAATGATGTTTTTGTCCTGCTATTTAAATAGGGTTATGGGATATTATATCTTTTATTTAAATTTGTTTAGGGAATGCAATTTCCTGCTTCTTAAATTGGGTTATGAATTTTATAACAAATTTAAAGGTATTATAGAAAATTAATAGTGTTTTTACCTTGCTATTTGATTTGGGTGACGAGTTTCTTTCAAAGTTTAGGGATTTGTGGAATATCAGCAGAGTTTTTGTACCATTATATAATTTGGGTTGTTGATTTGGTGCCAGTTTGAAATGATTAGGAAAAATTAGGAATGTTCTTGTTCTGATATTTGAATTGTGTTACGAATTATAGTGCGATTTGGAATTATGGAAAATTTGCTATGTATTTTTTTCTGCTATTTAATTTGTTCGACAGCTTTCAGTGTACAGGTTATAGATTTGTGAATAATTGGTAATCACCTCCAAATTTATAATTTTCCTGTCTTGACATTGGTTTAAATACTTAGAGTGAAGCATGGGGCTTTATATAAAATTAGAAATGTTTTTGTTCTGCTGGTTAAATTGGGTTATGGAATGTTAATATATTATGTCCTATTAGTTAAGTTGGGTTATGAATTTTAGAACAAATTTTAGGCTATTATGGAAAATTATTTGATAAATGTGGGATCTGTTGTGGCACACATCGAAAATTATTTAAATTGGGTTGTGGATTGTAGCATAAATTTTAGGGCATTAAGGAAAATTAGCATGTTGTGTTTTGCTATTTAAGTTGGACTGTTAATTATTGTGCTATTTGGTCATTATGTAAAATTAGCTTTGTTTTTGTACTGCTATTTAATTTGGGTCGTGAGTTTTGGTGCAAAATTTAGGGCTTTGTGGAATGTTTGCAAAGTTTTCATTCTACTGTTTATGTTGGGTTATGGATTGTAGTGCAAAATTTTAAGACATTAAGGAAAACTAGCAATGTTTTGTGGCGCTTTTTAAATTGGGTTATGGATTTTAGAGCAAATTTTAGGGCATTATGAAAATTAGTGATGCTTTTTTCCAAATGTTTATGTGGGGTTATGGATTTTATAGCAAATTTAAAGGCATTTACAGAAAATTGTAAGGCATTATGAAAATTAGCAATGTTTTTACCTTTTTATTCAATTTAGGTCACATATTTCAGTACAAAGTTTAGGGTTTTGGTGAATTTTATCAATGTTTTTATCCCATCATATGAATTGGATTTATAATTGTAGAGCACATTTTAGTGCATTATGGATGAGTAGCATGCTTTTCTCCTGTTGTTAAATTGGGTTTATGCATTATATAGTATTTTTTAAGGAATTACAAAGTTTGAGCCCAAATTTTAGTGTACTATGGAGCATAGTTTTAGGACTCGAACTCAGACTTGACTCGGCAGCCCAAAATTTTTGACTCGTACTCAGGACTCGACAAAACAAAAACCTTATAGTTACACAAAAAATAGAAATTAATGCATTTAAGCAACATAAAAGTCTAATTTGACTATCAATTTGTCATAATTCAAACATTATACATGTCATATGATCCTCAAACTCTCAAAATTTGAAATTTCATAGTTTCAAATTTATAACAGCATTATAAATTTGTCGTCGTTTAATTATGATGATATGTCAAAATGAAAAAAACAACCAAATACCATCTACATCTTCCTCTTTCCCCTCCTAATGTAACTTAATTTTTTAGGCCTCAAACGAGAAGGTTCTCCAGTATCAAAATGATGATAAATTATTTCTTCAAAAGTGTTTGTTTTCTTCCATTGCATCTAATTTTGCTGCTTCTGCTGCTTCTCTCTCCAATTCTGTAAGATCTTCATCAATAAGGAGGACAACATCTTGTTCATTTACAGTCCATTCACCATAATGATCAATCTCATCCAAGTTGATGGAATCATGTGAAGTGTACTCCACCTTCCTAGTTCGAAGGTGAAGATTGTATCGAACAAAGACAAGATCTTTGAGGCACTCCTGGGTCAACCTATTTCTTTTTTCTATGTAAATGCTCTCAAATAAGCTCCAATTGTATTCATACCCATAAGCACTATAGGGCTGGGACAAAATATGAATGGCTAGTCTTTGAAGATTTGGTGTGTTAGCATCATAATTCTTCCACCATAAATCTACAAAAAACATTTAAAAAATATAAGAATCAAGTTTTTATTTCTACTTGTAATATTGAAATTTTTTACCTAGTTGTTTTTCTCTCCTTTGAATTGCTTGAGCTGAAGAAAAAAGTCTCCCCTCTGCACCCTTGTAGACCTTGAATGGATGGATGAAATATAGCAATTTGATTATTATGTATGTGTAGAGAAGGGGGATTTGCTACTCACGAGTTCTCTTCATTCAGAGAGCCTCACAGGGCAAACTGCCCTAGACTACCTCAAGGAACAGCGCGAGAGTTCTAGAATTAGAAAGAGCAGGTCACAAATATTTTTTGGACAAACTAACAAGCTCTCGGCCAAAGGACGACAACGCGGGATATAGACTACAGTGCAGTGCACTGGCATCTTGTATGGACTAGAAAGTGAGATTATCACAAAAAATGACAAAGTGACTACTTCTATTCTAATTGCTAAGGACATCCAAAATACAAGAAAGTAAACACAAAGTGATAGAATTGAAATAAAGTGAAACAAAAATGATAAAAATGAGGAGAAGAAAGAAGGAAATTCTCACAACTGCACAAGTGATGAAGCCTCCAACAAATGAGTGTCTTCAATACCTCTACATGTGTAATATCTGGAGAAAGTGTTGGGGCTGTATAGGGGTTTGCCTCAGTCAAACCCCTGTTTTGGTGTTCCCACCTCCATGGACAGCCAAAGAGATAGAGAGAATAGAAGTAAGCAAATGCGATGTGATAAAAGCAAACCCCGCTCAAGGAGGAGAACCTGTATCACAAAAGAGGTGATAAAAGCAATCCCCGCTCGAGGAGAACCTGTATCATGAAGTAGAGATGCAATAGGGGATATGGAATCCTAGGATGCTCGCAAGCATGAAGTAGGTAGAGCTGCAAGGTTTGAGGAAGCCAAAGAGGGAAACCAAGAGAGCTGCAAGAGCCAAGAGTGTGTTGTAAAGGATTGCTGTGAGAGCTTGAAAGTGTTGTTGTAGCAAGCAAGGAGAGCTATGCAAGTAAGAAAGGAGAATGTCCAAGGAGAAGAAGCAAAAGCTAGAAGTTGGAATGAAGCTAGAGGTGAAGCTGTTGTAACAAGCTGTATGAAGCTGTGCAAACAAAAGCTGGAGAGTAGAAGGCTAGAGCCAAAGCTGGAGAGAAGTTAGAAAGATTCAGAGAGAGCAAATGAGGTGAAAAGATAACATTTAAAGATAGAAGAGAAGCAAAAAGAAGCTTCCCGGGTAGTTACAAGGCATCTTGAGCCGTTACCACCGGCCAAGGGAGATGACAAGTGGCAAACATGCTCGAAAATGGTCGTTTGAAAGTTGAAACGTCGCAGGACGATAGCGTGGCGCACAAACGTCCGTGCAGTGCGCTAGTGTCCGAACACGTCACGCTACAAAACAACACGAATGGGAAAAGCACAAAGTTTGATGCAAAGTGGACACACGAAGGTAGTTATTGAAAAGGGGTGCTGAGCATCCTGAGAAGGGAAAAAGGCTGATGTAGGGGCTAAAATGAGCCTACACAAAATGCCAAAGGAGTGGACACTAAAGTGGACGCAAGAATGTATGTGAAATTGTGAGGGGTGCAATTTTATGCCATTACAGAATATGAAATGGATGTTTCTAGAGAGTCGATATTACCAAATTCATAAACAAGATATAGTAGATCAGATTTAGTAAATCTGACCTCCAACTCATCAAGAACTTTGTCTCTTATCCCACCATCTGGCACCATCTTATCAATGCTTTTAATAACACTAGCCATAACCTCCTTATCAACCTTACATGTATCAGAGAAGTAGAATTTTGGTTTTAGGTAGTAGGCCAAGGCATGTATAGGATATTGGAGGTGGTCTGTCCATCTACAATGAATGATGTGCCAAATGATTTCATATTTTTTTTGTTTTCATTGTAGTAATGCTAAATGGCCTCTTTGGCCTTATCCATGGCCTCGTAAAGGAAACCCTTTGGCATGGCATCTCCATCCACCATACGAAGAACCCTGACCAAAGGTTTTGTCATCTAAAAAAATTGAAAACAAATTTGAAATTATTACAAATTAACCCCTAAAAAGACAGCAAATAGATTATTTTGTATAAAGTTTATGTTTGTATTTGTTACTTACCTTGATTAATTTCTCTCCTTTTTTGATGAATATGTCGTCAAAAATTGTTCTTGCAAATTCTCTCCCCATCAATTGTTTTGGAAAATGGAGACTCCAACCAAGCATCAGACACAAACTTTTGTTTGAGATGCGGAATTGCGGCAAGAATGCTTTGAAGTGGCTAGCAGATCATCACTCGTAGTCGCACAAGCTCCTTGCCATTTGTGTGTTTTCTCATCAAAAAAAGGACCCAAGTATGGTTATAGATAAATTTGGTAACCTGTTTAGCATCTTCAACCACATTTTTGACCCATCCAATCTTCCCAATGTCCTCTAACAACAAATCCAAGCAATGTGCAACACAAGGAGTCCATGAAATAGTAGGATGCCTCTCCATAATTGCATGCCACATATGTTGCTGCATTGTTTGTGATAAGATGGACAACATTCTTAACCCGAACCTTTTGGACCACCCCATCCAATAGATTGCACAAAGTCTTAGCATTTTTGACTTCATGCGAAGCATCTATGGACTTCAAGAACACCAATGTGCCATTAGAAGCCACTAAAAAGATAAAGAGAGTTCTATTTTGTCCATCTATCTGATAAGATTCTGCAAACTTTTTTTTGCCATACTTTGTTTGATCATCAACCACAAGCTGTGTAGTTTTTACGGCTTCCTCTAGCAATGACCCACTCAATTTTCTAGTTGTTGGATTCTTAAGCCACTTGCCCACAATTGTTAATGCTTTCACCAACACTTCCCAATATGGGCTGTTCACCACATTGAAGGGTAAATTATTATAGTTCCAAAAGTTTGTTGCTGCCATCCTAGTCTCATGGTGTTTTTCTTTATTCGGAGCGGTTCCTTTAGGTAAGGGTTGTGCTTTAGGAACATTGCGTGGAACAAAGAAAATCGGTGATGATGAAAGAATTTGGTTAGAAGTAGAAAAAAAACCCTTAGGACTCTCACCAATAGATGAATGTGGCTGATGAAAGCTTGGAGTTGGGGCTACAAAGGAATCCATAGGTGTAGAACTAGATATATTTTGATTCATCACTACAGCTATTGCTTCCTTTGTTTTTTGCTTTTCCACTTTTTTCATCTCGTACTCAACAAGTAGGGCATTCATCTCTCTGGCAACCTCTTTGAACGCCTTAGGGAATACCTTCACATTTTATCCAGGTATTATAGCAAGGTGGTATTTTAATCTATTGGTTCTGCCTGTCATAATTTGCTTGCATTCATTACAAGTGACATGGTTCTTGATAGCTCTCGGTGTCCCATACTTCCATGCAGGTTTTTCACTCATTTGTGTTGAACTTGAAGTTGACATTGCTGTTTTAACATGGAAAAAAAGCAGCAACAAGCAAAATGATAAAGCATTTATTTAGAAAAAATAGAATCCAAATAAAAGCTAAAAGTGTTAGGAAATAAGGGCAGAGGGGAAATGGAAGAAATTTTGACAGTATTTCCTCTAATTTTTCAAGTTTTTTTTTTAATTTTCGAATCAAGAAAATAATAAAAAAAGAAAATAATAATTACTTGTTTGATGATTTGATCAACTTTTGATCCTAAAAATTCTCAACTTGTTTCCTTGCTAGGTCAATGTTTAGTTGGGTGAAATGGGCTAGTAAGAGCTAAAAATGAAAAAAAAATGATATTTTTGACTTAAAACTCTAGCAGGGCACATTTTACTGCAGATTAAGACTCTAGCTGGGCGCATTTTACTGCAGATTAAGAGTTCAAGCTTAGGACTCAAGAGTCTGAGCCTGAGACTTGGCAAGTTTTTGACCGAGACTCAGTGGAGTACTCGACAAGACTTGTGGAGACGTGGTGACTTGGCTTGCCATCCTGGTTGACTCATCTTGGCCACCCAAAAGACTCACTAGTTTGGCAAGTTTTGCCGAGTACTCGGCAAGTCTGCAAACTATGCTATTGAGATTTAGCATGTTTATTCTGCTGTTTGAATTGGTTTATGGATTTTAGTGCAATTTTTAGTGCATTATGGAAAATTAGTAATTGTTTTAATCTTGCTGGTTAAATTAGGTCATGGACTATAGAGCATATTTTTGGACATTATAGAAAATTAGCAGTGTTTTTTGTCCTACTATTTATTTAAAGTGTTCAGTTTTGATGCAGAGTTTAGGGCTTTGTGAAATGTTTGCAATGTTTTTGCCTCTCTGTTTAAATTGGTTACAGATTTATTTTAAGTTTTAACTGTTAGGACATTATGGAAAATTAGCTTTGTTCCTGTCTTGCTGTTTAAATTGGGTTATATAGGTTTTTGGAGTGAATTTTAGGGCATTATGCAAAGTAAACTTTAGAGCAAATTTTAGGGCATTATTGAAAATTAGCTCTCTGTTTAAATTAACCAGCAATATGTTTGTCCTGCTATTTGATTTGGATATGGGTTTCAGTGCAAAGTTTAGGGCCTTGTGCAACATTAGCATAATTTTTGCACCTTTTCAAATTGGGATGTGGATTGTAGTGCAAATTTTAGGGCATTAAGGGAAATTAGTGATTTTTTATGCCACTGTTTAAGTTGTGTTATGTGCCTTGGAACAAATTTTAGGGCATTGTTGAAAATTAGCAATGCTTTTAGCCTGCTATTAAATTGGGTTATAGATTTTAGTGCAATTTTTAGGGCATTATGGAAAATACACAATGTTTTTCTCTCCTGCTGTTTAAACTGGGTTATGAATTTTAGCCAACTTTAGGGCATTATGGAAAATGGGCAATGTTCTTGTCCTGCTTTTTGATTTCTGTCATAGTTTTTGGTGCAAAATTTAGGACTTTCGTGGAATATTAGCAACCTTTTGTCCACAATGTAAATTGGGTTATGGATTTCAGTTCCAATTTTAGGGCGTCATGGATAATAAACAATGTTTTTGTCTGACTGTTCAAATTAGGATATAATATCAGGGCAAATTTTATGGGTTTCTGTTCAAATTTTAAAGCAGTCATGGAAAATTAGCAATGTTTACATCCTACTATTTTAATCAGGTTATGGATTTCAATGTACATTTGGGAGCATTATGGAAATCAGGGCTTAGGATCTGAAATTTAGTGCTTTTGGGCTTTTCTCTGAAAGTTTTGGATGTTGGCTTATTTATGGGGCTGTTGCCTTAGGATGACCATGTCATACAAATTTTGGGTATAGATTACTTTAAATTCTTAAGGATGCTTATTTGTCCAAGTAACAAGAATAGCACATGCCCTAGGATAACCCTGCTTGAGTCAGTGAAAAACATGCATTGGGCTTTCTTTTCTGTAAACTCCCTATAAGTTAAGTATAAGAACGTTTTTAAACAGAAAGCCTTGGAGTTTCATATTTGGGCTTTCGTTTCTAATGGATTGAAGATAAATATTGCTGGTTGATCTGCCTGGAACATGCAAAGAAGAATACCCATGAAAGTAATTCTGCCCTAATAAGACTGGCAAATATAAAAAATCTAGTAACCACTGGAAAGTATGCAGGCAGCTCTTGCCAGATGAAATTTGTCTATTTTAGTTGTAATATTTTTACTTTTAAACAGGCTGAATGGGCATTGAAATGGAGACTTGAGATTTCTCTCAAATACTGTGGATTTAGGGGTTTTCTTATTTCAAGTATATAATGTTATATTATTTAGTTAGTTGTAGCTTACTATGTTATTCCATGAATGTAGCTAGGTTGAAGTCTGAACTTCAATTTTGGATTCAACTTTTCAATTGCAGGAATATGTTGTTGTTCTTGTTTGTCATGGGAAGCATCAGGACCAAGCAAAGAAAGATCTGGATGCATTTCTTGGTGATCACAGCAGTGCATTTGTTGCATGGTAAGTGAAGCTTTTGAGGCTTTTATGTCTGTTTTCATTTGCATTGATTTGCGATGTATTTGAACAAATATATGCTTTATACATTAAAACCATTCTATTTTGAAAAAATGAAATTTTATTAGCAATCATCTGAGTTGAACATTATATTTCCAAATTGCTAGGGTTGAGGGTTTTGCATGTTTATTGGCTTTACCTGGAAGCATACTTGCGGTGAATTTTGTTCTTCAGAGCAAAAGAAATATGTGATATAACATTTAACAGATCAAAATCAATTCCCTAAATCAAGTGTGGGTATGCATCTTTCACAAATTCAAATCGTGAACTATATAGTATATACCATAAAAAAAACAAAATGAGTGGAATGAAGTTTTTGTCAGAGCGTTTTAACTACTCTCATTCATTATTTTTACTTGTCATTATTCTGTATTTGCTTGTGGTAAAGATGTCAGCATCATCAACAATTCATTGAGAGCCAGGCCAGTGGATAACAAGTAATTTTTGTCTATAGGAATGGGTATATGGTGACAACCAAGAGGAGTTTTGTTGGGCATTTTGAATTCTATCATCATTAACCATTTATATTTTATTGATTAGAGTGGGGCCGTGGGTTCTGTATAGTTGAAACTATGTTTTGTGTGCGTGGCATTTGCTATTATGGTTGGGGCTGTAATGCTGATTATTTATGAAATCCTCTATAGTGCTAGGGTTTATACTTTATACAATGATCAGCATAATCATTTTCTCCTTGTGAAGAAACAAACATTCAACTTTGAAAATGCAAAAGGTGTTTTCTTATTCAACATTGTTTTTTTTCATTAGCCTTTAGAGAGCTCAGGATATGGTTATTTCGTATTTGTATCTATTTACGTTTTGTATGTTCTGTGATTGCTGTCTTTAGACTTCTTGACGAGCACCGTCCAGTGTTTATGGAAATGAATAAGCTGAATTGTTCTGAGAATGTTGCACACATGTTTCATGTTGCAAAAGGTTTTATATATCTGTGATTCAATCAAAGTATGCATTGTGCAATAGTCAAATTTCTTGCTACCTGTTTGGTTTGAGAAGTCTTGTCATAATATTTATCACTTTAATGATTAATCCAATGTTGTGATGTCAGTTTGGAATATTCAAGTGGTTGGCATCATCTTGCAATAGTCAAATTTCTGGCTACCTGTTTGGTTTGAGAAGTCTTGTCACAGTATTTATCACTTTAATCCAATGATGTGATGTCAGTTTGGAATATTCAAGTGGTTGGCATTGTAGAAATGTAATGTCTAGTAACTTTTTCTACTTACATCCTTTAGAATACTTGTTAATTTATTTGATAGCGGCCAAGTTACCACAGCCATTTTGAATTTTTCCCTTGGGTCAAGAAATCTTGTCATAATAAATAATTATCATAATAATCCAAGGCTGTGATCTCAATTTTGAGCATTCAAGTGGTTGGCATTGTAAAAACATTATGACATTTCTACATTCGTCCTTTGGACTAGTTAATTTATTTGATAGTGGCCAAGTTGCCACAACTTTCTTCTGTGGACAAGAAACTCAATAATTTTTGATGACTAGTGTTACGAGGCCTCTTTTTCAGATGATTTTGCATTAGATTTTACTTTGTTCTCTAAAGACTTTCAAGAGATATTATATACTAGTTTGACATTATATGGAAAATTAGTGATTTTGGGTGTTAAATTTATACGGCTGTTAAACTTATTTAATTTGGTCAAGGACCCTGTATTACTGGTTGTTTACAGCTAAATCACCTGATACATGAGATCGTGTAATTTAATCATCTTGATTTATTAGGTTATGCTTTTTCTCTATTCTACTTTCCTTTGGATTGGGAATTGGATGAGCGAGTTGATTACTGGATTAGAGGGTAATTAAATCTTTGATTTGGTGATCTGGAAATAATCGTGATCATTGGAAAAGATTTAAGTTTTATCTCTCTTGTCTCTCCTGCCTTCTTGCAAACACAGAGCAGCTTCTTGTGAACTTGAGAATTTGCTGGAGAGATAATTGACTACTGTTTGAATCTGTATGTGATCGAAAGATTGTTGAAGTACTCACATGATCATTTGAAGTTCTAGAATAGGGATGAATTGTCTGTGCTTTTATGGGAAAATTTTAAATTGTTTGAGCCATGCATGTTGGATGCTTGGGACAGAATTGAGTAGATAGTATCTTCTATGGAATACTTAGTGTCTGATTCTCACGAATAAATAATTTGAGGACACAATGTTCCAAAGAGAAGTAGGATCAATAAATCTGGGTGAGTTGGAGAACTTGCAGACCAAGGGGCAGCTACCGAGCAGAGCCAAATTATTTCCATTGGAACAGGTGATGGAAAGAGTTCTTCTGCTAAACAGCTATGCTTTGGGGAATTAAAAACCTCTGCAGAAAAGAGGTATGATCCAAAATGGTTAATGTTGAAGAAAGTTGGAAGCAAAGCAAAATAAAAAATGAGAATAATTTTTTAGTATCCAGGGATTCCCTTTGTGGGGTTGGAGCTGTAGTGTTTCAGCTTCAAATAGATATAACTAATGGGAAATCAACTGAGAATCAGCTCAAGGTCATAAGTCAACCAAGTTCTTTGTTCAGTTTGAGATAAGATGAGCATATATCCATGAATGATTATAGAATGGTACCTGACTCACTTTTAGCCTGTGTAAATTTTTCTTTGCTTAGTGACCCCAACTTAGAGACATCTGTTGCATTTATCTGGTTCAGGCAATGCATTTTTCAAAAGCTAGCATAATCATTGTAAAATTTGGAAGGGGAACTGGAACTGGAAATTGGCAACTTGAGATGTTGCTTCATTGATGCCAATGGTACTCATGTTTTTGCATACCTAATTAAAGTTCTCAGATTGTAATTTGTAAATAATCACTTTACACAAATGAACTGCTAATACTGAATCTATATCCTTACGCATTCAGATTACAATCCTTTGACCAAATCTATATAAGGTGGTACTTGTTACATAAGCATCAATCATGTAATATTGAAATAGATAGCATCTTTTGCTTGCAGTGAATGAAATACAATATTTTATATATTCAAAAGTAATGCAATAAAATAAGTACAGCAGGCCTAGCTTAGTGGCAAAGTTGAGGAAATATCACTTAGAAGACCTGATCTCAAGCTTCATTGTAATGTCCTCACTCTAGGCTTAGTCAACTCTAATTAATGTTATAAAGTTAGTTAAATATTTAACTTAGCGTTTATTAAAATGTTTTAAAAAGGGGACTTTATAAAGTGGTGCTTGGGGAGGCAAAGTAAAATTAAAAAGTGAAGTTAATGCTTTTTAAATGTTGGCATCCAAATGGGAGATATAATTTCATCATCAAAACAAAATTGAAATACATTGATAAAATCACACGCTATCAAAAATATCATCAATGTTCTCTTGAAATTGGAATTCTAAATCATTAAGATTCTTTGAAGAGCCAGGATAGTTGGATTCAGTTTGACCATCAACTAGATTCTCATAAGCAAATGAAGATGCACTAGAGGATCCTCCTCCTATGCCAAATTCTCAACAATGGGATTGAGATGTGTCAATGCATTTATGGATACATCGATGTCACTCATCTCAGGCTGCACATCCCAGAGTTATTAGGTTCTTTCATGTAGTCTTTGGAGGAATGTGACAAAAGATGAAAATTGGAATGAACATAGACAAGTTCCTCTGCTTTACTAGCTGCTAGCCTATTTCGTTTGATTGAATGAATGAAGCCATATGTGCTCCAATTTCTCTTAGATGTAGAACTTGGAACTTATAAAAAAAATGATATTACAAGTTATACAACAAACAATCAAATAAAAAATAAAATAAAAAATACCAAACTCGAGGAGCTTGCTTAAGTTCATTTAAGGACTTTACCAACCTGCAAACCATTTTTTTTTTTCTGGAACTTGGAACCCTTGTGGTTGATTCTTTTAGACCTCTTCCTCCAATTCTCCATTCAAGAAGGCACTTTTGACATCCATTTGATATACCTTCCATCCAATTTAAATAGCAATAGAAATAATCAACTAAAAGGTTACCATTTTTACTGTAGGACAAAAATGTTTCTTCATAGTCTACTTTTTCCTATGCATATCCTTTGGCAACAAGACGAGCTTTATACTTGTCTAAAGAACCATTTGATTTGTGCTTTATTTTATAAATCCATTTGCAACCAATGTATCTCTTTCCTGGGGGCAATGTTGATAACACCCAAGTCTTATTTTTTATCAAGGCATCATCTTACACCTTCATGGTAACTTCCCATTTAGGCTTACCTTTGGTCTTTACAAATATACTAGACTCAAATATTTGCAAAAGGGCAAAAGTTAGAGCAACATTTACTTACTACCTTGCACAAGATGTTTCCCTGAATATGTAGATTGACCTTCCATATCAACCTTTGTCAACTCATCCTTTGGACATCTTTCATTGTGGTATAGTACCACTTTGGTCTCTTTTGTTGGCCGTCTAGATTGTTTTGTGGAGATGAAGTATCACTCTTTTCTCCAACTGATCCCTCCTTGAAATGTGATTTTTCTAATATCTCTTGTTTGCTTTCAACATTAGAACTTGTTCTAGAATCAACAATGGCTACCCATACACACTAATTACTATCTGTAGAATTACCATTAATTGATAAGAATGGTATTTTCTCATCTACAATAACATTTTTATCAATCACAATTTTATTTGTAGGGACATCTAGTAGTTTGTATGCTTTGTATTGTTCACTATATCCAACAAACATATATAGTTTGCTTTTTGCTTCTAAATTACTTCTCCTTAGGAATATGTGTAAAAACAATGCAACCAAAAATTCGAAAATCACTTACAAAAGTTTATCTATGTGACCATGCTGCCTCGGGAGTGACATTTTCTAACGTTTTACACAAGCTTCTATGGAGGATGTAGATTGTTGTATTCATAGCTTCTGCCCAATACCTATATTGTACATTTCAACTATGCATCATACACTTTGCCATCTCCATATGTCCTATTCCTCCTGTCCATGATTCCATTTTGTTTTGGAATGCATGAAGTAGTATGCTGTCAATGGATATCTTTTGGCAAAATTCCTTGAACCTCTTACAAATGAACTCATCTCCCTTATATGATCTCAATGTCTTGACTTGTTTACTTGTTTGTTTTTCAACAAAAGTTATCCATGCCACAAAGTTAGAAAAACACTTTGACTTATTCTTCAAAAATAAACCCACATTTTTCTATAAAAGTCATCAAAAAGTAACAAGAAATACTTTGCAATAGACATTGTAGGAGTCTGCATAGGACCTTGCAAATCAACATGTACCAAATGTAAAACCCTTTTAGTTTGCTATGCCTTATTAGCATCAAATTGATGTTGACTTTGTTTGCCCATTTGACACCCTATGTATGCATTCTGACTTTCCAAATGTATTGAAGCACATCCACCATATTAGTCTTACTAAGCATAGAAAAATACTGATAATTCAAATGACCATACATTTCATGCCAAAGTTTATTTGTACTCTCAATTGTTGCAATTGCATGTGTTTTTGTTGCTCTAGAATCAATCAATTTATCAATCTTTTTTCACCAATGCCAATAACACTCTGTTTGCTATCTTGAAGAGTAGTTATCATAGATTTGTTCCTTGAAACGTTACGTAGATTAGGATTCTTAGTGATCTCACTTATAGATAGTAAGTTTTTGTTCATGTCATTGACATACTAAACATTCTTAAATGTATAATTTATACCATTATTCAATGTCTTAACATTCTCACATCCTTTTACAAAGTAAGTCCAACCATCACCCAAAGAAATAGATTCATTGCTACTCTTATCCTCAACAAAACTTATATATCGGTCTTGAGACATGTATAGTGTCGAGATGCACCATAGTCGAAATACTGAGTTGTAGACTCAATAGACTAGTTCTATGATCCCATAAAAACAACTAGAGTTCACTTGCATTGAGGAAGAATGACAAGTGCTAAAACCAAATGATGCTCCTACTGTCAAGGTTTCAATCCATGCCTAGGTTGGAATAACTACAATCTTGATGATGAAGGATAAGGGTGACTTAAAAAGAAACCTTGAGCCATCCTCATTGATTCAGACAACATATTTTTTTGGACCCTTGCAAATCTAAACAAGAAGATGGATATGTGTATCCATGTTCTAGTTTTGATGTCATGATAGGCAATGGGGGAATGTTAGCATACAAGGGGAAATGCAAGAATGTTCATATTGTAGTGGGTGACTATACTTTGCAATTTGATTGTGGGTCTTTCTGCTAAGAGATCGTGATGTGGTTTTGGAATTACAATGGTTACACACGCTTGGCCCAACTTGTGGGGTGTTTTAGAAATGTGGATGCAATTTAAGACCAATGACCAGAATTATAATCTCACAAGGCTAAAGGCTGGTCCCACAAACTTAACTAGCTCCCATCATTTGGAAAAGTTATTAGAAAGGGATCTTATGGAGTTGTAGCCCAACTTTATGCTTTGCAACTTACAAAATTGGTAATGCCAAATCAACCATTGGAGTTGCATGGAATTTTAGGTAAACATGCCTTACCCTTGAAATTTGTGAAATGTACTAGTAAATTGCCTTCAATGCTTCCTTTCCTTTTCTCATGCATTTGTAGACAAAAGTACAAATGCAAAAAAGGAGAATAAAATGCTTGTTTTTCCATATTCCACTTGTTAGGTGACGTAGAATGCATTCGCCCTAAATGAATTGTTTGATCGTTTGAGATTGCATTGGGTTAAAAGGCTAAAAATAAATAAAACTTGGTCTTTCTAGATTGCACCATTCTTTCATACCTTAAAATGAAATTATCTTGAGATAACAAAACAAGAAAACATATCCATGCAAATTCTCTATAGAATATATCGATGCGAGTCTTAATAGTAATCTAGAGATTATTGACTCCTACACTTAAATGGATGTCACAAATGCACTCAAACAAGAGTGTATTTTATGAAACTCCCTTGGAAGGTGTATTTTAAAGATGTATTAGGTTAAAGAGTTAAAAATCACGAAACTAGCAAACATACGCATCACCAAATTTTCTATGTAATATGATACTAATGCAAGCCTTAATGGTAATCCAAATAGTGTTTACTCATACACTTAATTGAATGTCACAAAGGCACACAAATCGGAGTGTATGCAAAGATTCAAAATCATACAACATATTGAATAATCGTGTTCCACTAAGGTAGAAAATTGGCATCTATCATGAGCAAGTGATTGAAGCCTTGAAAGAAAAACAAGAAATTCAGGTATAGATATCTAAGGCTTAGTAACATGGAATTTAGCTAAGTATTAACAAAAATCCACAAATTGATTATTTAGTTATTGCCCTTTGATAGTATTTCAAATGTCTTAATTTGATTATTACAAGGCTTTTATCATTCCTAGGGTAACTATCATAAATTGATCCCATCAAGATGGAAAATGAATTGGAACCAAAATTGGATTCTTCTTGTCGATAATTAATTACTTTGTTTTAAATGCTCTACTTGACATTTGTTATCAACACACAACTACCTTTACATCATAGAGTAATAAATAATCTCTCCACTCTTTGCTGGAAGTTTGATTATTTAATATTTCATACCCACACATGACACAACCCTGGCTAAACCTCTCCAAGCGAACAATTTGGTATGTCTCTAGCCTCAGGTTCTCTTATAATTTTGGCCAGATTCCTTCAACGTTCCTTTGATTCTTGCTCTATTTGGGGTTGCCCTATTGCTTGTCTAGATATTCTTGCTTATTGTCTTCGACTTGCTTCCTCAGGCCACAACTAATATTTCTTTGAACTCATTCACCTAGGATTAATAGCCACATGTCATCACTTGAGTACATCTAAAAAAATCAAATTTATTATTAACTTTATACAATAGTGATTTGATTAATATAAATAATATAAAATTCAACTTAGGTAAATTCAAGACACAAGAGATGTAGTGGTGAATAAAACGTCACAAAGCCTTATGAAACTAAACAACCCAAGGCATGTGGCCATGCAATAGATGGTCTATTGTATGCCAAGTGTTTGGGCTCTATTTATTCATGAGTTCATCAAGTTGCTTTCTATTAACTTATTGGTTTTTAGACATGAGAAATCATGAACATGTTTTAATGACTCCCTAGTTTTGGGTTTCAAGAGATATACCATTGATTATAACTACTAAAATTTATTTGAGAATTTTGATCTATTGAGGTATTAAATATAACAGGAAATTGGGGTTAAATGTTGTTTTTTTATATCAATCCAAATAAATGGAAAATCTTGACTTTTTCTTTTGGTACAGTCCAAAACAATTTTTATGTTTTACTTCTATAAACCGAAGTGGGAGTTTGTTCTGTTGTGTCAACCTCTAGTGGGTTAGGGTTTGCCATTTTTCATAATTTTATTGGTTTTGACCAACCATTAGTAAATTGGATCCCTATCAAATTGCACCTGCAATCATCCAACAATCAATTCATTCCACTAAGAATGCACCTATTGAAGATGAAAAATGACAAAACTGACCTGATAAGGGTCTAGGGGCAGCCACTTTTCATAATTTTATTGGTTTTAACTAACCATCAGTAAATTGAATCTCTATCAGGTTGCACCCTCAATCATCCAACAATCAATTCGCTCTGTTAAGGATGCACCTATTGAAGATGAAAAATGAACAAATTGACTTGATAGTGAAAAAATAAGTATTATGTTTTGAAGCCCAAAATTGTGTTTTTTTTTTCTTCACACAGTTGAATCTCTATTCTTGACTTGTGTATTTGAGCACAAGTCTCATTGAGTTTTGGGGTGCAGACTCACGCAAGTCACATGGTTTCTCCTTTGACTCATGTTTCTTAGCTACTCTATATGAGTTCTCTTATTATGGAAGAGGCTACCACAATGGGTATCTAGGTTGAAATTCTACATGGGCACTTTGGGCCAGTACCCTATGATAACACACACCCTTCTTAAACACATGTTTTGACATGCCTTAGTATTGGACTCATGTATGTGTCCTTGAGGTTGAGAGAGCTATAAAAAACCCTCATAAATTAAGTAGAAAAATAAAAATTTAAATTCATATTTTTATCTGAAAATTTCTATCTTGGGATTATTGGTTAACAAAATTCTTAGATTAGCAATTATTAAATTAGAGTTTTTTTGGTGCATATAGATGTCTTGTGATGCAAGGATGAAAAAATGACGTGGCATGAATTTTTACAAATGTGAATTTTTTACACAGAGAGAAAAAAATGTACATGTATAATGAGAAAGTAAGAAAGAATGAAATTATAGTAAATTCCATAGATGACCAAAAGTAGGTCAGTAGGACAAAGAAAGAATGAAATTATATTAATGTCCATAGATGACCAAAAGTAGGTCAATGGGACTAGAAAATACAACAATTAACAATAGAAAGTTCTAAAAAGATAGAACCCTAGAAGTAAAAATAATTAAAGTACAAAAGACAAATAAAGCATTGTGCCATTGACAATCATCAAATATCCTTGTTTGTGTTTGAAATGGAGTTGTATGAGCCATCATTAGTCATTGTGAAAGATTTGATAATGCTTGTAGGGGAGTATCCAAGGTTGGAGAGGCCACATTGGGAGAACCTAGGAGGAATCAAAGCGTTTCCTATAGAAATTCCTAACATCCAAGGCTAGTGTAGCTCTCGTAGTAGAAAAGAAACTCGTAATGAGTCTGCATCAATGGTTTGGGGGACAATTGGTAATTAGTATACCCATCTTAAAGTGGAGCCAAGTCACGCCCATGGGAATGAGCAGAGCCATGATGCCAAGGGAAAAAAGGTTGGGAAATATTAGTAATCTTAGTGGTGGTGGTGTGTTGAGAGAAGCGCCGCCTAACTGATTTTTCAGCTTTGATTTGCGAAGTATTGATATTTGAAAGCTATTTTGTGTTGCTTGTATCTAGGTGGGATGGAAAAAAGACTTGATCGACATAGGGCCTATAGAGCCTTTAGATTCCCCCCTATACGGATCTGTGCTAGAGGATGATGGCTTTGTAAACAAAAAGTGTTAGGCACCATTGGTCAAAATATTTCAAGAAGGTAGATAGAGTGCTGCTTGAATCCTTGTTGAGGCAGTTTTATCTTCCCTATATCTCATAGTAAATGAGGCCTTTAAAAATAAAGTGTTCCTCAATCTCCACTTCCTAGAGAGAGCAAAAACGATGAATTTGGTCTTGATGGACAATGTAATGCTTACAACCTGTAGATACTCTCAATTGGCCGAGGAGAAATCTCAAGCCATGGGACTAGTGGAGTTGGAGATAGTGAGGGTGATGAATAATACCATTCACCATTTGTAAGAAATGCTTGGCTATATTGTAAGATCTTGTGGTTTGGATATATTGTCTATAGATGTCCTCTTTGGTAGTTCTAGTGATTGTCTTTAGCATGATGGAGCTAGTGGGCATCTAGGGAGTACATGAAATAGGGTAGCCTATCAATAGAGATGCTAGTATAAAGAAGAAGCAACCTCATCTCTAAGTATCAATAGTGTAGGCATATGATGAGCACTAGGAAAGCAATGGGGACAAGTGAAGCAATCCTCTTGGAAGAGCAACATGCTAAATATGGATATCTCTCACGACCAAAAGTTGAGGTCCTCATGAATTTGGGTTTGTGGATGTAGAAAGTAAGCTTGATGATAGTCTCAAGCCATGGGTGGCAAATTTGGCTTGGGTGATGCATTGAGTAACTATCCACTTGCAAAGGATCATGTGCTATAGCATGAGTCTAGACCCTATCAATTTAGGCATAGTCAATGGCCCCAAGCTAGGTCTTCAAACTTCTGAACCATATAGAACTGTAGGCTCGATGATTGTATCTAAAAGGCACAACTTGGAGGGGATGTCTTGGAAGTGGATTTGAAAACATTGATGTTCCAAGACAAAAATAGAGGTAGGCTTCATGCTAAAGGATGGACTAGAAAATAGGACCCTCAAGTATGGATAGGTTGATGTGATCTCTAGATGTTCCCCTTTGTAGAAAAATTGGAATCTAGAGAGTGCTTCGAGATATTGAAAAAAATGACCTCATTTTTACTAAGGGTGATCACATGTTTTCAAAGTTCACACAAACAAGCAAGGATATCAAATTGTCTTTGTAAGCACTTATTAGAGTGTGAGAGGACATATCATTGACAAAAAGAGGAATAGCTATAACCACCTTATGTAAAATATATCCATCATCTAAATGGGTATGCCGTTGAAGATATTCCTCTAACTCACTAATATAAATGCTAAATAGGGTTGGTAAGAGAGGACACCCTTGCTTGATCCCAACGGGCACTCTTCACAAAGTCATAGAAACTGTGTAGTATAAAACTGCCCAATAATTGTCTCTTAAAGCCTCTAAGCGGTGGTAATGAAAGAGTCTAGGATGTTGATATCTCTCAACTTTTGGAAGAGTAGGTGTCTCAAAATTGATACAAAGGCCTTTCTGAAATCAAGGAAATAACAAAAGACTTTAGAAGACCTATGGTGATCCTCCTCAATAATAGCTCAGAGTGTAAAGAAGTTGTCAATAGTCCAGTAGTCCCTCTTGAAGCTTGCTTTCCCTTATCATTCCTTTCCAAGTACCATGATAGTTGCATGTCCAACAATGTGGTATAAAGTTTGGCAAGTGTATGCCCAATCATAATGGTCTTGTTGTTGCTAGGGATAGAGAGATCAATAGACTTATGGATAAATTGAGTAATGTGTTGGGACCAAAAACATGAACACACCACCTTATTAAAGAGGGGTGGCAAGGGGAAAGGCAAAGGAATCCACACCATATTTGGAATTCAGTTTGGAGACCTTTGAAATTAGTTGCTTTACTGGTGCATAGCTTCAAAATAGCTTTTTCCACAAAAGAAGTGGAGAAGGTAGAGAAGCAAGGGTAGTGACAATAGGATGATTAGGAACAACATAGAGTGAACTAGAATAGGAGACCCATGAATTAAGTGTGAAGTCGGAAATAGTGGTTTTTCTCAAGAGAAGAGAATGCCAGAAAGGTCTTAGGTGAGTGGTGGAGATCAGTATGGAGTTTAAGCCATCCATATGCAAGAAACACTTGTTTCTTATGTTAGAGCATATAATGGTACTCCCAAAGCCAAAGCCATGGGTCTAGGGAGTGTCATGGGCTACAAAAAACCAAAGCCTCTAATGAAGGGATTTACATTCATCATTGTACCATTAGTTGATGGGTATCTAGAGTAGTGTGTGGTATGGGGACAAGAGTCAAGGGTATTGTCCTTAAAGATTTGACGTAAGAACTTATTCATGGATTCGGTGTTCGAAAAGAAAGAGGGAGTAGAACCTAGATATGAGAAGGAAAAGATGGGCAGCATAGTCAATGGAGTAATAATCATTAAAGTGGATTGTAGTATGTTTGATGTTGGGGAGTGAGGTGGAAAGATAGAGGGGAGGGGTGAGAAGTAGTATGGAGGGTGAGCATCATGACAACATGGTCAGCCAGGGAGAGCTGAGGAGAAACAAGGAAGCCAAATATGTGGGGGATGAGGGACCTGTTGGTGAGAATAGTCCATGATATTCACATCGCTCCCCTGGGGAAAGCAAGTGAATATTCTAGAGTTGGGGAAGTTAGGAAGTCCAATGAGGATGTTGTGAAGACATGGGCCAGAATTGAATGATTTATAATCTATTTAGGAAGTTTTTTGTTTTTTTTTTTCACTATAAGGCACCTATTTTGAATTTCATTTGGTGAATTTGTCCAAGTATTATTATTTCTCTAATTTGGCTAGAGTAGAATTGACCTTGGTTTGATTTGAAGAAATAATCTCAATTTCAAAGTAAAATTGTCAATCTGTTGAATTTGAAAATGGGTTGGGAGTCTTTGGAAAATAAAAATAAAAGTTGGGAGTGTTTAGAAGGTTCTAGTTTCAGGAGTATATCGAAAAATAAAATTCGTGGTTTGATCCTAGAAGTGTATAATTAATATGATGGAACTGCTACAAATAAAATAGTCTAGGTAATGACAATAAAGAAGGGTTTTAACTTAATCAATTGTGAATGACAGTTATTTTCGCATGATTGTTAAGATAAAATTGTTTTAGAAGAAAATAACCATGGCCATGGCATTTTGGTAACTCTAAAAATAGGTTTTGATAAAATTACTAAGAACATTCAAATTTAATACAAAACAAAAAATATTTTACATTAAGATATGTATATATATATATATACACACACACACACAAAGTAGGCCACCTTTTCACATAAAAGTTAATATTTGTAATACATCATAAATAGTGTTTTTTGTGAAAAAGTTGGGGGCTAAGTTAAAGGTGATTCCCCAAGTAATTAGGTGGCTGAAATGTTGGAATATGGCCAAGGAGCCTCTGAAAGGGGTTTTAGTTTCATCCATGTCACTATTTGAGGAATTTTTTAATTGAAAGATAGCAGAACAAACATATAAATATAAAGATTCTTATAATGTAAAACTTTCAATGTTGAATTTATTGCAACAGCAAAGTCATCAACCATAATATTCTGGATATTATATTTAAAAGGAATATTTTAAAGAGATTATTGCTACCAGTGGTTTGAACTCAAGTATCAGCCCTTCAAACATAACTAGTAATTCTATAAATGTGATAATGACCATGTCAAATTTTATATTTAAACTATATCACCTGTATGTCAGTAAGTTGTGAAAGCATCAACTGAAGTTATTTTGGAGAGAACTACAACAAATTAAATTTAACTATTCCAAGACTTAGAAATCCTGCTGATTTGAATTTAAAATTAAGTTTTCTACAAATTATTATTTATGCAGGCTTTGGGATCATGTTGCATCCAATATACACGACTATTTGCCATCATCACAAACATTGCAACGAGTTGATATAAAAGATCAAGCAAAAAATCATTTTGAAGAGGGACTAAAAAGAAGCTCTGAGAAACAGAGCAGGAGTATTGATATGGAAACGAAGGTACCTTGCCTACTTATTTGTTGAGTAAATTTGAAAATTTTGGGTAGTTGTCTCGTTTTTAAAAGATTGTTTGTTGGGAGGATCATCCTAAATGGATATTTTTCAAAATCAAATTTTACTCATAGAACCAATTTTATGCAGTCTAAAGGTGACAATGTAGAACCAGTTTCAGTTGTCGCTCACAAAGAGGTGATGGAAAGATCTACTAAGGTTCCAGGAACTCGGCGAAGAAGGGAATGGGCTTCTGCTAACAAGTCATCAAGAGAAGTGAAGGAAATGCAAAGACAGGAAACACCAAGACAGCAAACTCAATATGAAGAAAGAAATGATTCTAGAGCAAGTCGAAATTCCCATTCCAGAGGCAAATCAGGCTCCAAGAGACGGCACTCTCCAGAGATATGGACACAGAGAGAGCAGTTGCGGCATGATGAAAGTCATGCAGAAAAGGTTAGATATTTTATTGGTTTCATATGTTTCTTTACTGGCAGAGAAGGTTATCATAGTGTTTGTTTACCACTTACCAGCGATGTGTTCTAGTACCTTTAGGTTTTAACTTTTTAACTGTAAAGCATGTTATTCATGATACAATCTTGTAGTGATGATTTACAATGGATGGTCGATTGTGTTGAACAGAGAAAAAGCTCACCTGCAGGTTTACATGCAACCCGTCGGCTTCTACAATCTGCTGTACGTGAAGCTGTTGGCCCAATTGGACCAACCCATTCTAAACGATTAGAATCCTCAAGAAAGCGTCTGCGTTCTGTTGTTTCACATGTTGGTAAGTCAGCTGTCTAATATATGCTTTGTTTTTGTAAGATAATGTTATATTGTTTTTTACTTTTGAGTTTCCTAGTTCCAGATCTTGAATTATGTTCCCTTTTCTAATTTATTTTTGCAGAGGATCCAAATGAACTATCTGATGCTGTTGAGGACTCAAATAGGCCAAGGGCACTTACAAATTCTTTACCAGCTATGGCTGTGGCTGTGAAAGCAGCAGCTGCAGCAGCAGAGGATGTAGCAAAATTAAAATCAACAGGAAGTGTCTTTGATAGACTGGGCAAAAAGCTTGACAGTGATTTAAATAGATTACATGAAGCCATCGAGAAACCTACTATGGATGATGAAGGAAATGATATTGAAGATGCAATGACAGAAGCAGTCTATCGAGGACGCAAATTTCAACATAGATCTGAAATTCATAATAGATTAAATAGGGGATTAATAGACGATATAGCAATGATGGATAGGGAAAGTGTTATGCCTTTAGATCCCATTTCTGAGGGATATGACGAGGTAGAAGAAGATGCAAGGCAAATGCGACATTATACAGGTGCTTCAACCAGAAGAAAGCAATTAGAAAACAGAGAGAGTGATGTAGTCTCAAGGCTCTCAAACTTTAAGGAAAGGCAGCCTCTACAACATCAAGAACCAGACAAACACCCAGAGGAATCAGTGACTGTACAATATAGAGTTGCAAAAAAATCCCAGGATATGGCCAGGGAAAGTAGAGTTCAGAGGACTTCATCTGAAACACCGAGTGCTTCCAGGAAAATCTTAAACATATCTGTGAATGTGAATACCTGGAAGCCGACTCATTTCCAGCCATCAAGGGATGCAGTTGTGACGAAAACAAAGACCTCTAATGTGGATTCTAATTTACTGCAAGATCACACTAAAATGGATATTGACGGTACTTTGCCAGATCACACTGAAATAGGGGTTAAGACTGAGGCTGGGAAAATTGTCCATGTCACTGAGGCAAATGTAAGTAAATTAAAATTCTTGATTTCCTAGTGTGTATTAATAAACGTGTATATTATTTTATGATTGTGTTGATTGCAGTCATGTTTCTGAGATAGCTTCATTTTCACAGGGTGCGTCAAATGCAGATTATTCCACTGATACCAGGAAAGGAACTTCAACTTTGGGTAAGTTATTTATAGGTTAACAGGCACAAACTTTTACCAAAATGATAAATGAGGCTTTCATGAAGATTCATATCATCAAATAGTACTTCAAATTGATTTGATTATTTTATGATCCTTCTTGCTTAATGGATTAGTAATTCAGTTTTAATTTAATCAAGAAAAAAAAGGCCTCCATTCCTGCATTTCTGTTTTGCATCATTTAACAAGTCAAAGTGAGTAATCACTGTGTTGTCTGTCTGTATTAATATAATTAATGCTTGCTAGTCTTCGCACCTTATTATTTCAGTTAATAGTTTTTAAAGTTTTGCTCAAAATTGGATAGAATTTTTATTGTATACCTTATCTTTTTAATAATAGGGTGTAGGACTTAATGCATTTCTTTTGATTGATTGCAGGAGTTGGTACTTCAGGCCGAAGTCCTGATGATGCTGATTCAAGGACTGTGTTCGTCTCTAATGTAAATACAAAGCTTGACAACCTATTGCTTTATTTTTGTCATCATTCACTGGTTGCATGGGGTGTGGCACTGTACCATCCAATTAGTTTGGCATCATGAGTATAATTTTGTTCTATTAATGGAGTATATCTTATAAATAGAAGTGTTTATATTTGTTTAGGGTGGGCATATATTTTGTTCTTTTGATTATTACAGATCCTGTTGCTTATTGAATTGCATGGAGTTACTTACCTTGCAAGTTGTAACATTTGTTAGATGCGAAGTTTTTCTCTCGTGTTACTTTTTTCTTAAAACATTCAGGTGTTTGGATTAATGTGTTAAACCATTTCAGAAATTTTCTGTCCTCAATAGTGAAGAATTTATCTATGCTTGGTTGCTGTTCACTCATTTTTTGCTGACTTTTCAGGTTCACTTTGCTGCAACTAAAGAGTCATTATCCAAACATTTTGGCCGTTATGGTGAAGTTGTCAAAGTTATAATACAAACAGATGCCACAACCAGCCAACCCAAAGGGTAGATGCTGATTCAATCAAACTTATTAACTCCGATGCTATGAAAAGTTATTTTTCGTAATTGTCTTCATCTGCCAGTGCAAAGAATTGAAAAAGCTATTTTAACTGTAATCTAACTACTGTCTATAAATAACAGGTCAGCATATATTGAATTTGCTAGCAAAGAAATGGCCGAAATGGCTTTGACCATGAATGAGACTTCATTCATGTCCCGAATGCTGAAGGTAGGGTTTTCAGGGTTTTGAAGATTGTTATGCTTATTCTTGTAGATTTATATGGCCGGCTTTATAATCTATATGCTCATTTGCTGTTTATGCACAGGTTATGCGTAAAACTGCTTCAAATTCAAATGTTGAACCTTCTATTATTTCTCGGCCTCCGTTACGTCGCCCCTTTCCATTTCTCAGCAGGCCCTCAGCGAGAGCTGTGTATGGAAGGGGCTTTCCGGGTACATACAGAAGGGCAGGCTATATGGCAAGGCCTTTTGGTAGTACTCGCAGTTTCCAATGGAGGAGAGATAAAGCAAGCGGTACTTCTGAAATTTCAGGAGGTTCTGGTAGCGAGGGTCCAGCAGCATCAAGCTCTGTGCCTGCAAGTGGAGGAATTCCTGCTGGTCCAAGCCCTGGACAGTTCTCGAGGCCTCTTACTTATGTTCGCAATGCTACAAAACCATCAATTGAAAATGCTGGCCAGGCTTAGTAGTAGTGGTGCTCTGGTTGGAGTTAAATATTTTACTCTGGTTGAATGAGGAGATGCTAGAGATTACTGCTCTTTTCAAATCGCATATCTTGAAAACTTTAGCAAGAAATATGCCACAGGATAATGTTGCAAGAGTTCTATTTTCATAAGAAAATGATAATACTTCGATTTCTTGACTGGAAAACAAAAGATAACGCTGCATACGGCTATCATGGTTGAAGAGTTTGTGCAAAGAAGCTGAAGGTGTATCTTTTGGAATTGCACAATTATTATCCAGGCCAACCCAGGATTGAGCTAGAGTTGTAAGACATGCAGTGTAATGAAAAAAATATAAAAAGAATGCTTTCATGGCAAGGTTCAAAATAATGTTGCTGTGTATGGTATTTAACATTTTTGGATGACTTTGTTTAGCTATTTTGGTTGGACATCATCAAATCTGCGCCTGTAGTATTAGTTTCTAAATGGCTTCTATCTATTTGATCTAGTGGTGGAAAAGCTTTACAATTTTGGTGAATTTCTTTTGATGCTGTGCATGCATTCTGCAACTCATTATACAGTGCATCCAATGGTGGAAAAGCTATACAATTTGGGAAATTGCTTTCGGTGCTGATTTATACATTCTGTAACTGTTTTTACATTAAACCTGTTTTAGATTGTAAGTTTTCCCATTTGGCTTTTGGGAAAACTCTACCAATCACTATGTACAATAAGCACACCTCTTGTGTGCTCTTGTGGAATCTGCTGTCTATGAAATTCATATGATTTTTATTATGGACAATTGACAGTCAATTGACCCCAAAGATGCAACTCATCATACGGTGCAGTCAATTGTGTAAAAGCTGTACAAATTTGGGAAATTGCTTTCACTGGCGATATATACTTTTTGTAACTGTTTTTACATTAAACCTGTTTTAGATTGTCAGTTTTCCCAAAAGCTTGGGAAAACTCATCGTTCACTTTGTACAATAAGCACACCTCGTGTGCTCATGTGGAATCTTCTGTCTATGAAATCCATACAATCTTTTACAACTCATTATACAGTGCATCCAATGGTGGAAAAGTTGTACAATTTGGAAAATTGTTTTCAGTGCTTATATATACATTCTGCAACTGTTTTTGCATTAAACCTGTTTTAAGTCGCCAGTTTTCCCATTTGGCTTTGGGGAAAATTCTACCATTCACTTTGTACAATAAGCACACCTCGTGTGTGCTCTTGTGATATCTTGTGTCTATGAAATTCATATAATTTTTTACTATGAAAATTGACAGTCAGTTGATCCCAAAGATGGCAATCGTCAGCCTTTTGCAGACTGAGTGATTTGTTAAGGTTGAATGTGACTCTGGCTAAAATTAGGAGGGTAATATATGTTGAACTATCATATAGATGCTTAGGTAAACAAGCATTGGTAACTTATATTACTTCGAGGACCCCTTGGTTTTGCTCACTCAGTCTCAGCTGCCACTTTAGGTATAGCCCAGGTTGCGGGTTCAACTCCTGATTTTTCCATTATGGATGAGGGTCTGTTTGCACATTGATCGAGAGGTTATAGGGGGGTTCGCCCTGTAAAGAGCCAAGCTTCGGGTCGCTGGGCTAAACTCCAAATTCCTCTCGGTAAACAAAAACAACCTTATATTACTTCTAGGTTCTATTTAAAAGAAAATAAGAAATCCTTGAATATGATATGAGGAAAAATATATCAGCACTAGAACGTACATCAAATTGCAGCCAGTTGCAGCCATTTATTAGTGGTAATGACAACCATTAGCAGTGGCTTTTATGCCTGCACATGATATAAGGAATACTAAAAGAATGAATAGAAGAAATAACACCTTCAAGCACATCAAGGTACATCAAATTACAGCCATTGACCAGAGGCAATAATAACCATCAGTCTCATGTTTGAATCTATGGCGTTCTTATTCACTAGTAGTTCACTATGGATTACGATGCCCTGGAAGAATTTCTGTTTGTGATGTTCATTAGATAAAGAGTACAGTTTTCTTTGTTCAAAGGTCTGTAAAGGTAAGTATTTGTAAATTCTCAATTAGCTCATTTCCTTTTATTTGTATTGGGGATTGCAGAAATGTGCAGTGTTGGTATCGATCAATCATCTAGTTAAATGGGCTAAAAAATACCAAATAGAGATTTCCATTGCCCTCGGTGCATTTAGTGGTGTTTTTTAAACGAGGTTGAGCTTTTTACTTTGCCGTTTAAGCAGCTGTCAACCTGTTATGGCTTGAGCCTGGACGGTTCACTTGGTGATGCCCTGTCTAAACCACATCTCATGAAGCCCGACGAGGAACCCCAAACAAGGAATTTGCTATTGCTCTCAATATTCATCTCAGATTACAATGATGTAGGAATAGGTTTGATTTTAGTTTGTGGATAATTTTGTAGGAGTTAGTGATGAATTCCTCAACACCCCTAGGATCACTTACAAGATAAAAAATAATTTTCACAAGAGAGAAATGGTAGAAATATCATGCTATGATTATGGATGCAAGATTATTAGATTGAATATATGATGTATATATGATGCCTTTCTTATAAAGGCAAGTTGTGAGATAGGATTAGATAAGATAGACATGTATCTTAATCTTGTACAATAAGACAACTATCTCAACACCTATTAAATGATTGAGGACAAACATTAAATGCTAAAAGATAAGATCTTGACAACTAACATTGGCTAGAAAAATTCTTTAGGATTTAAGTGGTCTTAACATGTAAATAGGACCTAGTAATAATTAGATAGGTAAAACACTTATTTATATCAACACCTCCCTTTAAGTGCAACTTAGAGAGTATTATTATGCAAAGATGGGTTGTATTGTAATACAGAGATGGGTCATGGCTACAATGCCATGTCAGGTACCCATGTGCAAATGCAAATGCAATTTCTTATGAGAAAATCTAGTGGGACAAAACTCCTCACTGTAAGAGATGAAAACAAAATCTCTCAATGATACATGAGAAAGACAAAACCCCATACGAAGAAAAAGAGCCCTCCATAGGAGAGAAGAGAGACCATGCAGCCCCCCTTCAATTTAGTGTCTCTTGCAATGATAGTAGATGCTCGATATTGAATATTGAAGATAATCCAAGATCGTCAAATGTTACTCCTGTTGGGAAGAAACAATACCAAGATGGTATGTAGGATGTCTTCCCATTCTTGAAAGGAAGATGTGAGAAGGATGATGAGTGATGTCTCTGAGGAATGTTCAAATGTCTCTATGT